>JARQWZ010003449.1:0-77500 GCA_033150135.1 Gobio occitaniae
AGACTAGCCTTGATCAGATTCAGAGTGATGTTTAATCACACCTCCAAAGCTTCAGTCGTTTCCTCTTCATGTGTTGACATCTTATTCAGTAACATTAGGAAGTTTTGATTTATATGCTGTTTAATATTTGATGATCGTGTTATTTTACATTTGCAGTGAGCAATCTTCTATGGCCCTGTCCCAAATGGCACACTTCATATGCACTTTCGAGACCGTAGGGTGCCCCATTTGTCATTTGCGGTCCATATGCGCCCTCGATGCACACTTTTTCCCGAGCCTGCTCTGATGCGAGCTCCGAAGCGGACGTCTTCCCAACAGTCAAAGCGCTGTTACGTCATGAAAGTGCGGATTCCTAGGAAGAGCGAGGGTTTGGGGTGCCATTTGGGACAGGGGCCTATCACTTGTTTCAGCTTCTTCTTCTCCTGTGTTTTGATCTGGAGATTCTGTACTAGAAGATGTGTCATAGCGCCCCCCTACCGTATAACAGGGAAAACATGGATAACCGGAAAAATCAGTCAATGGGGAAAGAGTTAAGTAAATTTTAAGTTCCTATGTACACTACCAGTGACTAGCCTACACAAACATTCAGATCCGCAAAATTATAACTCTTTTATTATCAATATTCTAATCAATATTTTCAAACAAAGTAAGTTTAATAAGACTGTATGTAAAACAAAGTTTAACTCAATCAAAAGATTAAATACAATTACAAGCCAAGTATACTTATGAATACTTAATTATACTTTTAGTACATCTCGATTAAAACATTGAGTACAAGTACAGGCCAAATATACTTCGACTTTTCTGTCAGTATAAGTCAAGCATACTTAAGTGCAATTTGAAGTATATTTCTGAGAAGTAGACTAAAAGTATACTTTCTTATTTTTAGTTTAAAAGAAGTTTACTAATAGAACACTTGAATGAACTTATTTTTCATATGGGATGTCCTTGCTGAAAAAAAAATATGAATTTCTTTCAAAAAAACACACTTTGAATGGTATGTTGCTAATTATTATTTATTTATTTATTAATATTATTCAGTTTTTTTGAAAGGCTGAAAGACAGATGCTTTTTGCCCTGCAGAGTGTGTAGTTGCATCATCTACCACCAGGGGCTAAAGGCCATGCTAACCCGTCAAACCTTGTAGAAACAGCGTTGAGATGGCGTTCAACTGATTTATTATCCCCCAACCATTGACAGAAAAAAAAAAATGCTTTGCCTGTGGATTTGGCTATAAAGTTGCTGTTGACCTCTTTAAAAGTGTCCAAGGGCAAAACTACCAAAAGAGTGTATCTCAGACCACCATCCAATGGTATCATTAGGGCCCTATTAATCTCTATAGGAGCCCTTCAGGAACAGAAAGGCATATCTTGAAGAAAGCTTGTTCTCAAGCAACCATAAAATGACAACAGCTGGAGGCTGAGACATGAGGTCTCTCTGCACACGGAGCTGGAACAACACTTCTCAAGACTACATCTGGAATTCTGACATTTAGCAATTTTATCCTGCTATAAGATTCATGACCGAATATGATCAAACATTTATGTGAACATTTATATATACAATAAGTGCCGTTTACATTGCTAGCAAAAAGGTTAAAATGATGAATTTACTGCCATACATCTTACATTATATATGATATCCAATTGAATAATCTAATCTCCTAAATGGTATAGCTACTCAAAATATAGTCTTTCTTTCTTCAGTGGAAAATAAATTAAGTTTTTTGAGGAAAACATTCCAAGATTTTTCTGCTCATAATGGACTTCAATGGGAACCAACGGCTGAAGGTCCAAATCTCTGCAGTTTCAGAGGAAGAGCTTCAGAGGCTCTGACCAATCACAGACGAGGAATAGAGTCTGATCTAGACAAACCATCGCCACATTTATACACACACACACATTTATATACTTTAACCTCAGACGCTCGACTTCAGTGTTGTGCTTCTTCACGGTGTATGATGTCATCACCTCAGAAATGTCACATGACGTAGGTGGAAGTACCGACCTAGTGTTAAAATGAACATGCAAAGACTAAATTAAACGCCTTTTACACAAATAAAGGTGAAACAACGATGTCGGACTTTTAAAGTTGGAGGAGAACATGAGATGGAGTCGGCACTTCCACCTACGTCATGTGACCTTTCCGACGTGATGACGTCATACACCGTGAAGAAGAACAGCACTGAAGTTGAGCGTCTGAGGTTAAAGTATATAAATGTGTGTGTGTGTGTATAAATGTGGCGATGGTTTGTCTAGATCAGACTCTATTCCTCGTCTGGGATTGGTCAGAGCCTCTGAAGCTCTTCCTCTGAAACTGCAGTGATTTGGACCTTCAGCCGTTGGTTCCCATTGAAGTCCATTATGAGCAGAAAAATCCTCAAAAAACTGAAGAAAGAAAGACATGAACATCTTGGATGATAAAATGTGAACTAATCCTATAACTCTTATAGAAGATGACTTGTTTGGGATAGTACGACTTTGTGAACATCTACTTTTATATGTGTAGCATTAGAAAAATGAAAGACTCTATGACAAGCCATCAAACAATCTGTACAGGAGCAAAACTGTCCTGCCTTTCACAATGAATAGAGCCGAGACCTCTGGTTTTGTTGTTTAGCCACATTAAGTGTATACTTTGGCTCAGTTCTACATCCAAGTTTTGTCTGCTTTTTAAAGCTATTCCAGAAGGCCGATTTGTATGCTTTGCATGTGTGAGAAATACAAAATGCTCTGACAATCTTGAAAGAAAAAACACTATTTCACAATAAGACACTTTGGTTTCCTTTTTCCCGATGCTGCTGTGAGAACATTTAACAAGCACATAACTTTTTTTTTGGATTTCTTGAACTAAAAAAAAACGAAACATTTTGCCGAGATCCTCAGCGAGGGATGCTTTCGATCATTTTGTCTTGCAAGCAGTTTTGGTAGGAATGCATCTGCTAAGGATATAAATGTACATGGTTGTTGACTATGGTACCTGCATCGATTTCAATAGAAGCAATCAGCCAGTCAAATTTATCCTGAGGGGGTTTTGCCAGAAAGATTTTGCAATCCTCGAATTAGGACCAAAACATGCACATCCCACTAAAATTATGCCTGGGTTCGAGTTAGTTGCCAAAGAGGAACCATATTGAAGCACAAGCTTACCTCTGAGGAGACTCTGGATCAAAGCAGGTCTTTGCGACATCTGTGACCTCGGGGTCACAGCAATCACCATCATCGTAATCATAGTGAATGCTGTTGCACTCTGGGTCGCAGACTCCATCTCTCCGCTTCCAGTTGTAGCAAGGCCCCATACGCAAGCAGTCTCCGCCATCATGCCCAGTGAGAGGATGGTCGCACTCGGGATCACATTGCCGGTTCCCCACATTCGCAATGTGGCAATTGCTGAGGACGAATCGCCGTTGGAGGGAAGAGTTGTAGACGCTGTGAATGCTGAGCTCAAGGGTGATATTGTAAGGACGGAAGGCGTCTTCCAAGGCTTGGTGTTGGAGCTGGATCTGCTGCAGAGAGACTGTTGGGTCAGCGCCGTCATCCTTACAGATATTCACGATGCGGTAACGAAGACGCTTCTCGGCTCGAAGTTGCCAATGCTGGTTATAACTGAGGGCGATGTCGGCGTTGTCACACACAGTCACGCCGCAAGGAGACGGCAGAAATGGAGACACAAGCTGTCTTTCCGGGATGGGAAGAGCCACGATGACTGGGTTGTGGCGGTCTTTGTAGGGCGCCCACTGATTCTCGATCTCTGAGAAATCTGCCCACTGGGACAGGAGTGGAGATGGCCTCTCTGCATGGGGTTGGTGACCTTTAAAAAGTGCTTCGTGAGTGCGTGCATAACCCCATAGCGCGACGCCTCCCAAATGCCCGCGGAAACTGTGCTCATGGTCAGACTGGTCCCCGCCGAGCAGAAACAACCGACAGGCCTTGATGTAGGGGCTGTATAGGTCACCTGACTGTTCGCCGCTCTCGCCGACCTTGGCATTGTCTACGTACAGCGCCATCTTGTGGCCATCATAACTGGCCACCACATGAGTCCAGCTGTTGGGCCGGTAGCGCTGGAGTCCGACGATAGTGGTGGATTTGAGCGCGCGGTCCGTGCGAAGGGAGAAGAAAAACCTGCCGTCTTTTCTTCCTGTAGGGTCCGCTGCTCGAATCCCGACCGACCAGCCTTTTTCGCTCAAGGGATAGGAGCAGTTGTCAAACACGCCTGGAAGAAAAAGTCACAGAATTGTAGCTTCATCAAGCACAGGGTAATTGTCATTTAATTATCTGAAGAGTTTAAGAGTTTAAGTCATTTCCATTCAACAAATCCACGGATATTCCCAGCTGCCTTTCGTAAGGAGCAGTCACATCTGGCGGCCAGATGTTACCGTGGAAGGACAGAGAGAGGTCAGGGAACCCCTTCACCCCCCCCCCAACAACACACACACACGCGAACACATATTCCCTGCAAACGGGAGAACAAGAGATGGGCAGCTTTAAACTAAATACCCTGAGGGATGTGGACCACACTGACGTTTCATTCATTGGAAAAGCCGATGCTAATTTCAGCCCTGAAGTCACGCATTTGAAGATAAACCTTTCCAGAGTGCTGGATGGTCCCACATTTTCAAAGCCCAGGTTCTTATCTTACTGTTTTTATAGTGTCCGTCTCCCACTACATAAAGTAGTAGTACCTCAGACCGGCCCGGAGTGCTGAGTTTGGCTGGGGACGACGTGTGCTGAAGAAATACTTTCTTTGTAACCTTGTATGAGTGATGGCGTCGATATGATACGTGTTTATGAGAGACAGAGAAAAAGCGAATAGCATCACTTATTAGCGAAAGAATAGAAAACGACTTCCAGTAAAGCCTTTGAACGCTCATTTGGCGGAGCGGGTGATGTTTCTTCTAAACTGGCTTTATAACAATAGATTCGTCCACTGATTGTTAAAAGAAAGCTATTGACCTCAGCAGGAGCTGGAGTGAGCGTTCACATGATTTTAGGGATGACGAGTATGTCAAAGTGAAATAATACAATCTTAACAACAGCAAGATGGTAGAACCCCTCATTTATTTATGAGGTTTGTGAGATTCGACGTCATTGGGGAATACTGATTTTATCCAAGTGGTGGATAATTTTAAAATGGAGTATCTGATGCTCTCTTTGAGGTCTGATAGATGACGCATCAGTGTTAGAAACAGATGAATAATATTTGCACCCCTTTTCTCCTAAAAGCATGTATTTTGGCATCCGTGGTAGAGGAAAAGCCTTGTGCAGGTTACAACCAGCGAGCTCTGGGCTTTGTTCTCCTCACTGGGAACTTGTCTCAGAAGCACTTCCAGATATAATCATTTCCACATTGACCCTCCTCAGCAGCCATACCAAAATACACATTTACCTGATTATGGGATCCGGCACCTTCGCCTTATTTTGTTTTTTGGTTGTTTTAGTAATCATAATATGTAATCCTGGAGCTCAACAGCAGTGGTGCGTCTCACGGGTATATCTGCGGCATTTGTATGAGTCAAAATTATAAATTTTTCTTGTTTTCCAAAAATCATCAGGATATTAAGATCATGTTCCACACAAACGGCTGTAAGAACCTTTGAAATAAATTAAAAATTTTGGCGAAGTGATATGGACTGTAATGCGGTCAAAACCTGCTGGAACTGCTTCTATAATTGGACACTTTAGAGCGTTTGTCAACCAATCAGATTCAAGCATGTGTTGATTCAACAGCCCTGTAGTATAAAAGAGAAATAAATTATATACTTCAATAATAATATATAGATTACAAAGTATTAACAGGCAACCAGCTTTGCGTGTGAAAAACCGCCTACTTTCTGCTGCAAATTAAATGTTTTAAATACATCAAACTATTGAGAAGCTATACTCTACAAAATGCTGGGTTAAAAACAACCCAAGTTGAGTAAAATGGACAAACCTTGGGTTGTTTTAGCCCAGCGGTTGAGTTAAATGTTTGCCCAATGTGCTGGGCAGTTTTATTTAACCCAACTATTGTTTAAAATTACTATATGGCCGGCTTAAAACCCAAAATAGGTTAGAAATTAAAAATCAGACACATAATTACTAGAGGCAACAATAATAATCAAATGGTGAACATTAATTAAATAGCATAAGCAATGTAATGTTTATTGTTTAATTATTATTCATTAAACGTATTAATAAATGTTAATTTCCAACATATTTTGGGGTCATTTTAAGCCGGCCATATAGTAATTTTTAAACAATAGTTGAGTTAAATAAAACTACCCAGCAGGTTGGGCAAACATTTAACAACCGATGGGGAAAAACAACCCAACCGCTGGGCTAAAACAAATCACTCACTGGGTTAAAACAACTCCAGCTGGGTTAAAACAACCCATTCACAGGGTTAAAACAACCCAACCGCTGGCCTAAAACAACCCATTCACTGTGTTAAAATAACCCAATCGCTGGGTTAAAACAACCCATTCACAGGGTTAAAACAACCCAATCGCTGGGCTAAAACAACCCATTCACTGGGTTAAAACAACCTAATCGCTGGGCTAAAACAACTCATTCACAGGGTTAAAACAACCCAATCGCTGGCTAAAACAACCCATTCACTGGGTTAAAACAACCTAATCGCTGGGTTAAAACAACCAATTCTCTGGGTTAAAACAACCCAATCGCTGGGCTAAAACAACCCATTCACTGGGTTAAAACAACCCAATCGCTGGGTTAAACAACCCATTCTCTGGGTTAAAACAACCCAATCGCTGGGTTAAAACAACCCAACAGCTGGGTTAAAACAACCCATTTACTGTGTTAAAACAACCCAACCACTGGCCTAAAACAACCCATTCCCTTTGTTAAAATAACCAAATCGCTGGGTTAAAACAACCCATTCACTGGGTTAAAACAACCTAATCGCTGGGCTAAAACAACTCATTCACAGGGTTAAAACAACCCAATCGCTGGGCTAAAACAACACAATCGCTGGGTTAAAACAACCCATTTTCTGGGTTAAAACAACCCAAACACTTTGTTAAAACAACCCAATCGCTGGGCTAAAACCACTCATTCACTGGGTTAAAACAACCCATTCACTGGGTTAAAACAACTTAATCGCTGGGTTAAAACAACCAAATCACTGGGCTTAAACAACCCAATCGCTGGGTTAAACAACCCATTCTCTGGGTTAAAACAACCCAATCGCTGGGTTAAAACAACCCAACAGCTGGGTTAAAACAACCCATTTACTGTGTTAAAACAACCCAACCACTGGCCTAAAACAACCCATTCCCTTTGTTAAAATAACCAAATCGCTGGGTTAAAACAACCCATTCACTGGGTTAAAACAACCTAATCGCTGGGCTAAAACAACTCATTCACAGGGTTAAAACAACCCAATCGCTGGGCTAAAACAACACAATCGCTGGGTTAAAACAACCCATTTTCTGGGTTAAAACAACCCAAACACTTTGTTAAAACAACCCAATCGCTGGGCTAAAACCACTCATTCACTGGGTTAAAACAACCCATTCACTGGGTTAAAACAACTTAATCGCTGGGTTAAAACAACCAAATCACTGGGCTTAAACAACCCAATCGCTGGGTTAAAACAATCCAATCGCTGGGTTTGTCCAGTTTCAACTCAACTTGGGTTGTTTTTAGAGTATAGCTGTAAATGTGAGTATGGTGTCCAGAACAAGCTGCTTATGAATCAAATCTTGGAAACACAATGAGCATATTCACTAAACAAGTGATTAAATCCAGCAGAGAGGACACACTGAGCAGGTGGTGGCCACTTGTTCCTCTCACACTCCGCCCTCAGCACTACTCATCGTTTGCACCTCGTAAGCAGCTGATTTCCCCATTCTCTTTTCATCTGCCTGTCAGCCGATATCCTCAAACAAAGGCCTCTTAAATGAAACAACAACGTGTCAAAGCTGTGACACAACACAGATTCCACCGCACACCATTTGATGCACTTGATGAACTGAGGCCAGTTGGAGGAATGGATCTGGCTTTGGTCTGCATGGCGGTGTGCCTTACAGCAGGATTTATTCTGATTAGACAATGGCTAATTGTGAATTATGCATCCTTCAACTAATAACTGCTGCTCTAAGTAATAGCCTATGACAATTCCAATTCCTAGAAAATCAAGGGTCATTCCTGTTATCATTTTGGCATCATTATGTTTTATGTTTTTAGAATTCTATCAAAATAGTCACATGTTTAACTACACTCTAAAAGCGGTTGGGTTGTTTTTTCTCAGAGGTTGTTAAATGTTTCCCCGACATGCTGGGTAGTTTTATTTAACCCACCTATTGTTTAAACATTACTATATGGCTGGATTAAAATTAACACAAAATCAGACACATAATAACTAGAGGCAACAATAATAATCAAAAGGTGAACATTTATTAATAAGCAATTTATTATTGTTTAGTTATTATTCATTTTATTATTCATTAAACTCATTACTAATGTTTATTTAATAAACATATTAATACATGTTTATTTCCAACATACTTTGGGTTCATTTTAAGCAAACTATACAGTATTTTTTAAACAATAGTTGAGCTAAAAAAAACTACCCAGCAGGTTAGGCAAACATTTAACCCAACCGCTGGGTTAAAACAACCCATTCACTGGGCTAAAACAACCCAATCACGGGGGAGCTAAAACAACCCAACCGCTGGGCTAAAACATCCCAATCACTGAGCTAAAACAACCCACTCACGGGTGTCTAAAACAACCCAATCACTGAGCTAAAACAACCCACTCACGGGTGTCTAAAACAACCCAATCACTGGGCTAAAACAACCCACTCACGGGTGTCTAAAACAACCCAATCACTGGGCTAAAACAACCCACTCACGGGTGTCTAAAACAACCCAATCACTGGGCTAAAACAACCCACTCACGGGTGTCTAAAACAACCCAATCACTGGGCTAAAACAACCCACTCACGGGTGTCTAAAACAACCCAATCACTGGGCTAAAACAACCCACTCACGGGTGTCTAAAACAACCCACTCACTGGGCTAAAATAACCGAACCGCTGGGCTAAAACATCCCAATCACTGGGCTAAAACCACCCAACCGCTGGGCTAAAACAACCCAATCACTGGGCTAAAACAACCCAATCACAGGGGGCTAAAACATCCCAATCACTGGGCTAAAACAACCCAACAGCTGGGCTAAAACAACCCAATCACTGGGCTAAAACAACCCAACCGCTGGGCTAAAAGATCCCAATCACTGGGCTAAAACATCACAACCGCTGGGCTAAAACATCCCAATCACTGGGCTAAAACAACCCAACCGCTGGGCTAAAACAACCCAATCACTGGGCTAAAACAATCCAACCGCTGGGCTAAAACAACCGAATCACTGGGCTAAAACAACCCAACCGGTGGGCTAAAAGATCCCAATCACTGGGCTAAAACAATCCAACTGCTGGGCTAAAACAACCGAATCACTGGGCTAAAACAACCCAACCACTGGGCTAAAACAACCCAATTACTGGGCTAAAACAACCCAACCACTGGGCTAAAACAACCGAATCACTGGGCTAAAACAACCCAACCGCTGGGCTAAAAGATCCCAATCACTGGGCTAAAACAGCCCAATCACTGGGCTAAAACAACCCAATCAACCCAATCACTGGGCTAAAACAACCCAATCACTGGGCTAAAACATCCCAATCAGTGGGCTAAAAGATTTCAACCGCTGGGCTAAAACATCCAAATCACTGGGCTAAAACAGCCCAATCACTGGGCTAAAACAACCCAATCAACCCAATCACTGGGCTAAAACAACCGAATCACTGGGCTAAAACATTCCAATCACTGGGCTAAAACATCCCAATCACTGGGCTAAAACAACCGAATCACTGGGCTAAAACAGCCCAATCACTGGGCTAAAACAACCCTATCAACCCAATCACTGGGCTAAAACAACCCAACCGCTGGGCTAAAACATCCAAATCACTGGGCTAAAACAGCCCAATCACTGGGCTAAAACAACCCAATCGACCCAATCACTGGGCTAAAACAACCCAATCACTGGGCTAAAACATCCCAATCAGTGGGCTAAAAGATTCCAACCGCTGGGCTAAAACATCCAAATCACTGGGCTAAAACAGCCCAATCACTGGGCTAAAACAACCCAATCAACCCAATCACTGGGCTAAAACAACCGAATCACTGGGCTAAAACAGCCCAATCACTGGGCTAAAACAACCCTATCAACCCAATCACTGGGCTAAAACAACCCAACCGCTGGGCTAAAACAACCCAATCACTGTGCTAAAAAAACCCAATCACTGGTCTAAAACAACCCAATCACTGGGCTAAAACAACCCAATCACTGTGCTAAAAAAACCCAATCACTGGTCTAAAACAACCCAATCACTGGGCTAAAACAACTCAACCACGGGGGGCTAAACCAACCCAATCACTGGGTTTGTCCATTTTCAACCCAACTTGAGTCTTAACCCAGCATGTTTGAGTGTGTGAGGAATGCAATGGTCAAGCTCAGGGACGATAATGATTATGGGTCGATTGTTCAGACACTGGCTGTGGAGGAATTCCACCTGTTCGGGACGTGTACATGTAATCATAACATGTTAATAATAATTAATAAATAAATAATTAAACAATAATGAGGATAGTATATGTCCCTTATGCCATCATAGTATTTTTATATTTTTTGAAACAATAGCAAAACAATTATTGATGAATAAAATGTCTTGATTATTAAGAAACCTTTTTTGCCAACAGGAGGGTAAATAATACAACATATCTGCTCACAAACATATTCTGTTATAACGGTCAGGAACGTTTGACATGTTTTCTGACCAGACAGACATTCTCCATAACACAGGGCGGAGCTTCAAGAGTGGGACGAGCAGGACATTTCACAAACTAAACTAAAAACGGTCGGAGTGAGAGTTGAAGCTTACTTCAGTTTGTCCAGTTGAATTCCGGTGGGAAAAATAAAGGATGTCATTTCCTGAAAATGGTCTCAATGAAATTGTGATCTTTTTTGGAAGTCGAGAAAGTACAAAACTAACAGTGTGAGATGACATCAGGGACACGGCAAATGGAAAAAATTGTAAATAAATAAATAAATTAATACCTGTACACTCAAAAAAAAAATGCTGAGTTAAAAACAGTAATTGGGTTGTTTTAACTCAGTGAATGGGTTGTTTTAACCCAGCAGTTGGGTTAAATGTTTGCTTAAAACAACTTCAATCGCTGGGTTTGTCCATTTTCAAACCAACTTGGGTTGTTTTAACCCAGCATTTTTTAGAGTGTAGTTTCACATGATTTATATGAACACTCTAAAAAAATGCTGGGTTAAAAATAACCCAAGTTGGGTTGAAAATGGACTAACCCAGCAATTGGGTTGTTTTAACCAAGTCAATAGGTTGTTTTAACCCAGTGAATGGGTAGTTTTAACCCAGCAGTTGGGTTAAATGTTTGCTTAAAACAACCCAATTACTGGGTGAAAACAACCCAATTGCTGGGTTTGTCCATTTTTAAACCCAACTTGGGTTGTTTTTAACCCAGCATTTTTTAGAGTGTAGTTTCACATGATTTATATGTATGATTAGAGGCAGTTTAGCCTAGTCTATAACATAATTTAAAGATCTTTTGAGGTTTTTATCATTTCATGGTTTATAGTTCTTGTGGAAGTTGATTCATTTGCACTGAGGACATGATCAAATTGAATGCATATATCAATATTAATGTCTATTATATATGTTTAAGTGATGAAGAACACCTAAATATATCATTTAAGCCATTTCTTATAAATATGTGACTCATTGTATAGAAAATATGAGTAAGTAAATTAACACTCTAAAAAATGCTGGGTTAAAAACAACTCAAGTTGGGTTGAAAATGGACAAACCCAGCAATTGAGTTGTTTTAACCCAGTGAATGGGTTGTTTTAACCCAGCAGTTGGGTTAAATGTTTGCTTAAAACAACCCACTCACTGGGTTAAAACAACTCAATTGCTGGGTTTGTCCATTTTCAACCCAATTTGGGTTGTTTTAACCCAGCATTTTTTAGAGTGTAGTTTCACATGATTTATATGTACACTCTAAAAAATGCTGGGTTAAAAATAACCCAAGTTGGGTTGAAAATGGAATAACCCAGTAATTGGGTTGTTTTAACCCAGTGAATGGGTCATTTTAACCCAGCGGTTGAGTTAAATGTGTGCTTAAAACAACCCAATTGCTGTGTTAGTCCATTTTCAACCCAACTTGGGTTGTTTTAACCCAGCATTTTTTAGAGTATGGTTTCACATGATTTATATGTACACTCTAAAAAATGCTAGGTTAAAAATAATCCAAGTTGGGTTGAAAATGGACTAACCCAGCAATTGGGTTGTTTTTACCCAGCGGTTGGGTTAAATGTTTGCTTAAAACAACCTAATTGCTGGGTTAAAACAACCCAATCACTGGGTTAGTCAATTTTCAACCTGAATTGGTTTGTTTTTAGCCCAGAATTTTTTAGAGTGTAGTTTCACATGATTTCTATGTACACTCTAAAAAATGCTGGGTTAAAAATAACCCAAGTTGGGTTGAAAATGGAATAACCCAGCAATTGGGTTGTTTTAACCCAGTGAATAGGTCATTTTAACCCAGCGGTTGAGTTAAATGTGTGCTTAAAACAACCCAATTGCTGTGTTAGTCCATTTTCAACCCAACTTGGGTTGTTTTAACCCAGCATTTTTTAGAGTATGGTTTCACATGATTTATATGTACACTCTAAAAAATGCTGGGTTAAAAATAACCCAAGTTGGGTTGCAAATGGAATAACCCAGCAATTGGGTTGTTTTAACCCAGTGAATGGGTCATTTTAACCCAGCGGTTGAGTTAAATGTGTGCTTAAAACAACCCAATTGCTGTGTTAGTCCATTTTCAACCCAACTTGGGTTGTTTTAACCCAGCATTTTTTAGAGTATGGTTTCACATGATTTATATGTACACTCTAAAAAATGCTGGGTTAAAAATAATCCAAGTTGGGTTGAAAATGGACTAACCCAGCAATTGGGTTGTTTTTACCCAGCGGTTGGGTTAAATGTTTGCTTAAAACAACCTAATTGCTGGGTTAAAACAACCCAATCACTGGGTTAGTCAATTTTCAACCTGAATTGGTTTGTTTTTAGCCCAGCATTTTTTAGAGTGTAGTTTCACATGATTTCTATGTACACTCTAAAAAATGCTGGGTTAAAAATAACCCAAGTTGGGTTGAAAATGGAATAACCCAGTAATTGGGTTGTTTTAACCCAGTGAATGGGTCGTTTTAACCCAGCGGTTGGGTTAAATGTGTGCTTAAAACAACCCAATTGCTGTGTTAGTCCATTTTCAACCCAACTTGGGTTGTTTTAACCCAGCTTTTTTTAGAGTATGGTTTCACATTATTTATATGTACACTCTAAAAAATGCTGGGTTAAAAATAACCCAAGTTGGGTTGCAAATGGAATAACCCAGCAATTGGGTTGTTTTAACCCAGTGAATGGGTCGTTTTAACCCAGCGGTTGGGTTAAATGTGTGCTTAAAACAACCCAATTGCTGTGTTAAAACAACCCAATCACTGGGTTAGTCCATTTTCAACCCAACTTGGGTTGTTTTAACCCAGTATTTTTTAGAGTATGGTTTCACATGATTTATATGTACACTCTAAAAAATGCTGGTTTAAAAATAACCCAAGTTGGGTTGAAAATGGAATAACCCAGCAATTGGGTTGTTTTTACCCAGCGGTTGGGTTAAATGTTTGCTTAAAACAACCCAATCACTGGGTTAGTCCATTTTCAACCCAATTTGGGTTGTTTTTAGCCCAGCATTTTTTAGAGTGTAGTTTCACATGATTTATATGTACACTCTAAAAAATGCTGGGTTAAAAATAACCCAAGTTGGGTTGCAAATGGAATAACCCAGCAATTGGGTTGTTTTAACCCAGTGAATGGGTCGTTTTAACCCAGCGGTTGGGTTAAATGTGTGCTTAAAACAACCCAATCGCTGGTTTAAAACAACCCAATTGCTGGGTTAGTCCATTTTCAACCCAACTTGGGTTGTTTTTAACCCAGCATTTTTTAGAGTGTAGAGACGGAAAAGTCACTGTCCAGGAACGACTGCTTCCTGCATGAGAGATATGAATATGAAGTATGAATGAGCACCCACCTGCGATGATGGCAGGATTATTCTGCCCCCCTTCCGGCTTGAGCCACAGCTCTACAGTGAACCGGGAACGGGGGAGTTCCACGCCAGACGCGGGGTTCACCTTCAGCTGCTCCGCCTGGCCGCTGAAGTGCACCGCTGTCATCCACTTCTCAGGCACATCGCGCTCATCCGCCCTCCACAGCTCCCCGGGTGAGCTCTGCTGCCCCTCCTGCCCCCCGGAGAACTCCTCGCTGTCTTTAGAGTAGTCGAGATGGGTGTCCGTATCTCTGATGGACTCTGGAAGGCTCCGTGGAACCCTTCTCAGTGAGCTGTCTATCAAGTCATCACCCTGGTCTGTCTGTAAAGCGTGTCCTTTTAAAACGGGTGACTTAGTAGATCCAGGAGCAATGGCCCCCTGTGGTTGTGTGCCGTCTTTCTTCCATATGAAAGGTACTTTATGTTTTCCCTTCTCATTACTATCCCAGTTAGTTAACTCAACCGTATGACTAGAGCCGCACTCACCTGAACACGACCTCACAGTTTTAGTTTTTCTCAAGTGCAGGTCTATCAAGCGCGCGTACCTTCCAGTGACGGCCGCTAGGGGGAAATGCTGCGCCGTGGAGCGCGCGATAGAGCCGCACTGCTCTCCGGCCAGAGCCCGGTCCGCTCTCCGCGCCACCGTCCGCTTATACCTCCGGATATGATCTGACTGAGCACATGTGTAAAACACAGCCAGAATAACAGCCAGTAGTCTAACAAACATCATCTTAGTGAGGAGAGAGGGACGCTTTCAAAGCGTGGACATGTGTTTGATTGTTTTGAATTGCACTTGGGAGCTCGCCTAATATCTAATTCGCTTAAATAATAAGTTTCAGTCACAATTGGTGTGTCAATGAATATCTGTTTTACTGTTTGAAACAAATCTCAGTGCGTTAAGGGGCTGATAATGAGTAGTAAAGTCTTTCCTCCCTTCTTTTTAGAGCTCCAAACATAACATCTCGTGTCATGGATCTCCTCTGTACTGCGTAAAAGTCTTTCACTTATCGCTCATTTACGCGCGCACTCATGCATCCTCATTGTGGTCGAATTAAAGCGATGATATCGCGTTTGATCGCAGACTTACATCGCTTGCTGTATGTGCAGTGTTAGGCTGTTTGAAGAGATGTAACGCTGGGTAAAGGTTATGTGAGGTTTCCACCTTTCACCGGCGCGCAATGGGTCGCGTCCAAATGCTCGCGGCCACACTTCGTCCTCCGAATAAACCAGAAAATGGAGCTTTAATCAGTGTTTCAGGGAAGTCCGTTTAAAAAGATTTTATTTGCACAAAATATGGATCAATATCCAGGCATGTGAAGGTGTCTTTTTGCCGTGCTGTTCCAGGTGGATCACCTTGAGCTGGTGCGGAGACTCGTCTTGCGCTCCGCGCGTGTCGGTATTCCCAGGCTCAGTCCCGCTGCGTGCGCGCTCCACATCTCCACATCAGATCAAACTAACGCGCTAAACGTTTTATCTGTTTCCTGCAGCCTGACATCACAAACCCAGCCCCTAACCCAGCCATTAGGAGAGGAAACTTCACCCAGGTCCAACCCAACCCTCTCACTTTCTCCCCCAGTGCCATTGACATCCAGCTGCTACACTTACTACAGAAAAGCGCGAGACAGCACATCTGCCGGACATGTGAAGCGGGTGAGGGATGTGTAAACACTGGGAAACAAGGATGGACCCGTGACCAACTCCAGAACTCTCTCTGGTGAGGTTAGCAGGAATGATTCTGAGGGAGCATATGTCAGGTGGAGCTGCTCTTACTCTCGTCATTAGAACAATTATTCAATAAAAATGAATGGTAACTTTTTACATTACAGTTTCCTTGATACACGTTACATATGCTTACTAATCACAGTAAATTTTGCATAAGTACATGCACTAACCCTCAACCAAACCCTATAGTAAGCACATGTAGTTACTAAATATTACTCAGTATTTGAATATATACATATACACGGTAACAATGACACCTTAAAATAAAGTGTAACCAAATGTATTTATTTGAGAATAGACTTGGATGGAGGTGACACTTTCGAAAACTGATCCATCATTAATGAGTGACTACACTGGACCAAATGAGTAACGCAGTAGTAACACTCTAGTAATTACTACTAACAAGAAACTTAGCTCACTAGATAATCAGTAACTATTTTTAGGACCACTAAGAACTACATACAGGTTCATAATTAACATGAATAATGCATAATGTATAATTCATTCTAAAGTGAAGGTGATGATACCCACTAGTAATAACTCAAGTGTTACTACATCCTTCTATAGGAAGGATAGTTGTTTTAGCCCAGAGAATGGGTTGATTTAGCCCAGTGAATGGGTTGTTTTAGCCCAGTGATTGTGTTGATTTAGCCCAGTGAATGGGTTGTTTTAGCCCAGCGATTGAGTTGTTTTAGCCCAGCGATTGGGTTGTTTTAGCCCAGGGAATGGGTTGATTTAGCCCAGTGAATGGGTTGTTTTAGCCCAGCGATTGAGTTGTTTTAGCCCAGCGATTGGGTTGTTTTAGCCCAGCGATTGTGTTGATTTAGCCCAGTGAATGGGTTGTTTTAGCCCAGCGATTGAGTTGTTTTAGCCCAGCGATTGGGTTGTTTTAGCCCAGGGAATGGGTTGTTTTAGCCCAGCGATTGGGTTGTTTTAGCCCAGGGAATGGGTTGTTTTAGCCCAGCGATTGGGTTGTTTTAGCCAAGTGAATGGGTTGTTTTAGCTTAGTGAATGGGTCGTTTTAGCCCAGTGGATGGGTTGTTTTAGCCCAGCGATTGGGTAGTTTTAGCCCAGCGATTGGGTTGTTTTAGCCCAGTGAATGGGTTGTTTTAGCCCAGCAATTGGCTTGTTTTAGCCCAGCGACTGGGTTGTTTTAGCCCAGTGAATGGGTTGTTTTAGCACAGTGAATGGGTTGTTTTAGCCCAGTGAATGGGTTGTTTTAGCCCAGCGATTGGGTTGTTTTAGCCCAGCGACTGGGTTGTTTTAGCCCAGTGAATGGGTTGTTTTAGCCCAGTGAATGGGTTGTTTTAGCCCAGCGATTGGGTTGTTTTAGCCCAGCGATTGGGTTGTTTTAGCCCAGCGACTGGGTTGTTTTAGCCCAGTGAATGGGTTGTTTTAGCCCAGTGAATGGGTTGTTTTAGCCCAGCGATTGGGTTGTTTTAACCCAGCGATTGGGTTGTTTTAGCCCAGTGAATGGGTTGTTTTAGCCCAGCAATTGGGTTGTTTTAGCCCAGCGATTGGGTTGTTTTAGCCCAGTGAATGGGTTGTTTTAGCCCAGCGATTGAGTTGTTTTAGCCCAGCGATTGGGTTGTTTTAGCCCAGGGAATGGGTTGTTTTAGCCCAGCGATTGAGTTGTTTTAGCCCAGCGATTGGGTTGTTTTAGCCCAGGGAATGGGTTGTTTTAGCCAACCTGGTCTCATTGTGAAAATGTACCTCTGGCAACGTTTTTGCAAACCGCCAAAATACGTACCAATATGTACATATCTCTGCAGTTTCAAAGTGAAATGAACACTAGAGGCAGTAAAACAGCAAGCACTTTTTATCGTTTTTTTTTTTCCATGTAAATTAATAAATTTTGGAGTTTGCGTCACTTAATCTGCTCCATATGCTCGGCTTTTTTTATATAATAAGTTTGCTCAGTAGCTCAGCTGGTACAGATTTGTATTTGTAATAATGAAAGCTCAGGTACGAATCCCGTGAAAGACAAGTCATGATAAAAGAGCTCAAAGATGAGTTCACAGAAGCTAACAAGACATGGTTACTATTGTATTTTTGTCACATTTGCTTTTGTTAACACTATCGGTTAGGTTTAGGGTTTAGTGTAGGTGTACGTTAAAAAAAAATGTCACAAAACGTCAGATTGACGCTCATCTGTTCCGGGAAAAAAACGAAGCTTTTGGCGGCACCCAGTGGACATTTCACTTTGAAACTGCAGTGATATGTACATATTGGTACGTATTTTGGGGTTTGCAAAAACGTTGCCAGAGGTACATTTTCGCAATGAGACCAGGCTGGTTTTAGCACAGTGAATGGGTTGTTTTAGCCCAGCGATTGGGTTGTTTTAGCCCAGCGACTGGGTTGTTTTAGCCCAGCGACTGGGTTGTTTTAGCCCAGCGATTGGGTTGTTTTAGCCCAGTGACTGGGTTGTTTTAGCCCAGCGACTGGGTTGTTTTAGCCCAGCGATTGGGTTGTTTTAGCCCAGCGACTGGGTTGTTTTAGCCCAGTGAATGGGTTGTTTTAGCCCAGCGACTGGGTTGTTTTAGCCCAGCGACTGGGTTGTTTTAGCCCAGCGATTGGGTTGTTTTAGCCCAGCGACTGGGTTGTTTTAGCCCAGTGAATGGGTTGTTTTAGCCCAGTGAATGGGTTGTTTTAGCCCAGCGATTGGGTTGTTTTAGCCCAGTGAATGGGTTGTTTTAGCCCAGCGATTGGGTTGTTTTAGCCCAGCGATTGGGTTGTTTTAGCCCAGCGATTGGGTTGTTTTAGCCCAGCGATTGGGTTGTTTTAGCCCAGCGATTGGGTTGTTTTAGCCCAGCGATTGGGTTGTTTTAGCCCAGTGGTTGTTAAACGTTTGCACAGCTTGCTGGGTAGTTGTATTTGACTCAACTATTGTTTAAAAATTACTATATGGTTGGCTTACTATTTTGGATAGTAACACTTGAGTAATTACTAGTGTGTTACCATGATCTTCACTTTAGAATACTGGTCCAAATAATGAGTAATTCCTATAGAAGGATGTAGTAACACTTGAGTAATTACTATCCAAAACCTCACAAGTTTACAAAGACTTCAGTCGTTACTACATAATTATTATGATCTTCACTTTAGAATACTGATCCATATCATTAGTAGTTGCTTCTGAAGGATGTAGTAACACTTGAGTTATTACTAGTGGGTATCATCACCTTCACTTTAGAATGAATTATACATTATGCATTATTCATGTTAATTATGAACTTGTATATTTCTCTGGGAGATATGAAACAATAGTAGTTACTGATTAGCTAATAGTGAACTACCACATTCGACTGTGCACTATTACTTACTAATTCATTAATCAGAGTTTCTTGTTAGTAGTAGTTAGAGTGTTAATATTGCATTACTCATTTGTTGCTGTGTAGTTACTCATTAATGATGGATCAGTATAAAGTGTTTCCCACTGAGCTTTTAATTGTCTTAATCACACATTACTGGTCAGGAAATTTGCAAAATGTAAGCAAATACTGGCGTGGAGGAAGAGTGTGTGTGTGTGTGTGTGTGTGTGTGTGTGTGTGTGTGTGTGTGTGTGTGTGTGTGTGTGTGAGCTGCTGGTGTTGGTGAGAAGGCATTCAATGCTTTAGTGCAGGAGAACACTGACCTCAGTTCACAATATCTACAGTATTTGTGTCTAATGACCCGACCAGTGATTAGTCACCTCAGGTCAAGTCCCTTTATCTCTCCAGCTCTTCACACACACACACACACACACACACACACACACACACACACACACACACACACACACACACACACACACACACACACACACACACACACACACAGAGAGAGAGATGCTTCAGCTTCACTGATGAGAGGACATGAGTTTAGTTTGAGATGAAAAGATAAAGTCCGTTTTTGATTGATTCATATCTGTTGTAAAAACTGATTTCAAAATGTAAAAAAACACATGTAAAAAAATATATTGCACCAAATCAAAACAATAATGTAAATAAGTGTGAATCAAAAAATTTAAAGCGTATTTAAAATTTAATCTCTTAAATGTCTTAGTGTGTGTTTGGTCATAATTTAGACTTTTTAAATCTAATTTCAGCTTTTTTAATAATGACGACTTTTAAAATCATATTTTCAACATTTGGTCTTATAATTATGACTTAGCATGTCATATTTCTGACTTTTTATCTAATAATGAGGACTTTTAAAATCATATTTTCAACATTTTCTCTTATAATTATGACTTAGCATGTCATATTTTTGAATTTTATTTAATAATGAGGACTTTTAAAATCATATTTTCAACATTTTCTCTTATAATTATGACTTAGCATGTCATATTTTTGAATTTTATTTAATAATGAGGACTTTTAAAATCATATTTTCAACATTTTCTCTTATAATTATGACTTAGCATGTCATATTTTTGACTTTTTATCTAATAATGAGGACTTTTAAATCACATTTTTTGAGTTTTTATCTTATAATTTTGACAGCATGTCATATTTTTGACTTTTTATCTAATAATGAGGACTTTTAAAATCATATTTTCAACATTTAATCTTATAATTATGACTTAGCATGTCATATTTCTGACATTTATCTAACAATGAGAAATTTTAAAATCATATTTTCAACATGTTATCTTATAATTATGACTTAGCATGTCATATTTTTTACTTTTTATCTAATAATGAGGACTTTTAAATCATATGTGATTTTGAAGTCGTATGTGATTTTTTTCTTTCTGTATATGAATTGTGTAGTTACTATAGGCTATGCTCCAGTCATAGAAAGACCCAGAACTTATTAATGATTTAAAATTACGTTTTTGATTATGCACATTGCATTATTTCAAAGGCAAAGCTTGTGTATTGTCCTATTTCCTAAACCCTGATAGCCATCTCGATCGGTTCAGAATCACGAAGAGCCACTTTAAACTGCTCACATAGTCCTTTCCAAAAATATCCAGGAATTCACACGTTCAGAGTTCAAACATGTCAAACTGAGCATCTTTACTGTTTTGTGCGGTGAATAATAGCCCTGACCGGCATTCAGCGCTGCAGGTGCATATGGAGCGATGTGACTTGCAAATGAGTAGATTTGTGATCGCACAACAACTCCACAAACCACGTACAACGTCTCACACCGCAGTGGTCAAAAAGTTAGACATGCTGCTGTTTAATTTCCGAAACGTCCCACTTTTTGTCAGGCTCAATTTGCAAACGGCCCCGACTTGGGGTAACTGGCAGTTATGGCAGGGGCCCCTTCAGGGGGAGAAAGGGCCCTAACAGTGGGAGGTAAGAATTCCGCAACCAGCCCGAGGATCTGCCCGCACAACATTCAGCTTTTTTGTATCAAAGTGCTTTGAGACACAGCTGCAAGTGTGTAAAAAAAAAAAAAGTGAATGGTCGCTCCCGGGCCTCACCCCCCACTGCAAAGACCTCGAAGAGATTATCCTTCATTTGAGGCGGCCCTACCCCAATCCAATTGTAAATTACCAGAAACGCAATGGGAAAATCCGTCCTGATGTCCAAAGGCAACCCCTCCTCCTTCCCTTATCAGCGGAGGTGAAGAAGTAAATCTTCTCTGACCTGGGAGACTCAGATATATGAGAGATAGGGTGAGGGAAGCAGGTGTGCACTGGATGAACTATAACGTCATTTCCTTGTTAGTCATGGCTGGCTTGGCTTTGAGACCGGATTATTCTGAGTGAGCAGTTTTTTCTGTGTTTCCCTTCCTTATGTTCCCGTTGTACATCAGAAACACGTCTCCTGGACTCATGGACTCGAGTTATGGCTGTTCATCTTCTATAAGACGGAAGGGTCTTTCTTGAGGCTGTGAAAATAAATACAGTACAAATAATTGCTTTCACCTTCATATTTAAAGTTTTGTGTGTTTCAACACTGTTAAAGGGTACATAACACACACACACACACACACACACTTTTTTTGTAATACCCATGTCATTATACACATTTGTGTCCTGATATTTCACAAAAACATGCACACACACACACGCCCACACACACATACACACACATATACACACACATATACACACACACACACACACATACACACACACACTCACATACATGTACACATACATACACACACACACACACACACACACACTATACGTTGGTGTTGTTCACATTATATAAACTTGCGTGCCGATTTCCAACAAAACACACACACACACACACACACACACATTTGATCAGTTTCCTTCACCGCCTGCGGTTTCCACTCATGACCGGGAACAAACACACACACATACACACACACGCATACATGTACGCATACATACACACACAAACACTATACGTTGGTGTTGTTCACATTATATGCACTTGGGTGCCGATTTCCTAAAAAACACACACACACACTCACACACACACACTCACACACACACACACACACACACACCGCCTGCGGTTTCCACTCATGACCGGGAACACGCACACACACACACACACACACACACTTGCAGAACTCCAGAAACACAAACTGCATCCACTGTTCCCTTAACGCTGGGTTATTTGTGAAGCTGAACAAAGTGATCTTTCCCTCACACACACACACACACACACACGCACACACACACACACACACACTCACACACACACACACACACACACACACACACACACACACACACACACACACACACTCACACGCACACACACACACACACACACACTTGCAGAACTCCAGAAACACAAACTGCATCCACTGTTCCCTTAACGCTGGGTTATTTGTGAAGCTGAACAAAGTGATCTTTCCCTCACACACACACACACACACACACACACGCACACACACACACACACACTCACACACACACACACACACACACACACACACACACACACACACACACACACACACACACACTTCTTAAGTGACATTGTTGATCTCGTGTCTAAAAACACAACGCCAGCGGCTCCCGTAACTTGAACGAAGCTCGATGATACTAAAAAAAACCCCGTTCTGAAACGTGTTCTAATCCTGAAGGAGTCTGTTTGGCACAGAAATACTCCATCACACGTCCAGCTCGTCCATGTTTATCATGAGAATCAACTCTATCAGTGTGAATAAGGCAGAATGCAGGAAATAGCAATACAATTATTTCACTTTAAATAAAGTGGAATTGTCTCATAGTATTTGCCTTTAGTATTGTCTCATAAAAGGACTGGCATAATATCTGTAAGTGCATCCTGTTTTATGTGCTTGTATATGGCAGTGTGTTTGCATATGTGTGTGTTGGCAGGCGGGAGGCGGACAGCTGGGAATTATTACTCATTCTCCTGCGTTGCCCATTAATATCAAAAGCAGATTAAAGTGCCTAATGTTTTAAAAGATTTAATTTTGTCATTGTTTTTCGGATCATTGGATCTTCACTCCAAGCAAATAATCAGTGTGTCTCAAAAATTAAATGATACGCTTTTACAGTAACAAAGACAGCAATATAAAATCAATCCAGGCTATCATTTTAGCCAGAGATTAACAACAGAACTCATAATTCTTTTGCTTTATAAGAACAAAGCATGATAATAGAACACTAACAGTGGTGTAATTTACCACTTTCCTTCCAAAAGACACATTGTACTCAACAGTGGCGGATCGGTCAAGTATCTCCAATATATTTGAAGTATATTATCAGTTAAAAGGGCTTTATTTCTCCCTTTAGAGCCATAACAGAAGCACTAGAGATATATAAATGTTTGAAATGGCAACCACAGTTAGCTCATTTGTAATTGAGACACAGCGCTGGCCAATGTGAGCAGACACAACTCATCCAGACATTTTGCCCGATCCCATCCCATGAGGGCTTATCCATTTGGAATTTAAGTTGGCTTTAAACGCTTCTGTTAACTGCGTTAACAACGCCAGCTATTAGGGCTTAATTTCCAAAGAGATATAAGTTAAGAACATCTGAATCAACAACTTTGAAGTGTGCTCCATTATGGAGGTCAGGAAGGGAGAGCAGTGCTGTAATTAACTCACAAAATGATCTGTGCTGCCAGAAGAACATATAATAGCGGAGTACAGTGAAAATAGTATCAGCAAAGCTCATCTTTGATATGGTTCCCTGTTAAATATATATTACAAGATTATTTCTACATGTGTCCTTCAGTCAAATGAATGTGTTCTGCAAGCCACCCGGTAAATCTGATTGACGACAGTTAATGAAGCTCAAACGTGATGCGTAACACGAGAATTAACCTCATTGGTTCTTGCTGAAGCTCAAACGTGATGCGTAACACTAGAATCAACCTCATTGGTTCTTGCTGAAGCTCAAACGTGATGCGTAACACTAGAATCAACCTCATTGGTTCTTGCTGAAGCTCAAACGTGATGCGTAACACGAGAATCAACCTCATTGGTTCTTGCTGAAGCTCAAACGTGATGCATAACACGAGAATAAACCTCATTGGTTCTTGCTGAAGCTCAAACGTGATGCATAACACTAGAATTAACCTCATTGGTTCTTGCTGAAGCTCAAACGTGATGCGTAACACGAGAATAAACCTCATTGGTTCTTGCTGAAGCTCAAACGTGATGCGTAACACGAGAATAAACCTCATTGGTTCTTGCTGAAGCTCAAACGGGATGCGTAA
Source organism: Gobio occitaniae (assembly GCA_033150135.1). Taxonomy (NCBI): domain Eukaryota; kingdom Metazoa; phylum Chordata; class Actinopteri; order Cypriniformes; family Gobionidae; genus Gobio; species Gobio occitaniae. Next base: position 24,529 of record JARQWZ010003449.1, read on the forward strand.
CACGAGAATCAACCTCATTGGTTCTTGCTGAAGCTCAAACGTGATGCATAACACGAGAATAAACCTCATTGGTTCTTGCTGAAGCTCAAACGGGATGCGTAACACGAGAATGAACCTCATTGGTTCTTGCTGAAGCTCAAACGTGATGCGTAACACGAGAATAAACCTCATTGGTTCTTGCTGAAGCTCAAACGTGATGCGTAACACGAGAATAAACCTCATTGGTTCTTGCTGAAGCTCAAACGTGACCCGTAACACTAGAATGAACCTCATTGGTTCTTGCTGAAGCTCAAACGTGATGCGTAACACTAGAATTAACCTCATTGGTTCTTGCTGAAGCTCAAACGGGATGCGTAACACGAGAATAAACCTCATTGGTTCTTGCTGAAGCTCAAACGGGATGCGTAACACGAGAATAAACCTCATTGGTTCTTGCTGAAGCTCAAACGGGATGCGTAACACGAGAATGAACCTCATTGGTTCTTGCTGAAGCTCAAACGTGATGCGTAACACAAGAATAAACCTCATTGGTTCTTGCTGAAGCTCAAACGTGATGCGTAACACTAGAATTAACCTCATTGGTTCTTGCTGAAGCTCAAACGTGATGCGTAACACGAGAATAAACCTCATTGGTTCTTGCTGAAGCTCAAACGTGATGCGTAACACGAGAATGAACCTCATTGGTTCTTGCTGAAGCTCAAACGGGATGCGTAACACGAGAATAAACCTCATTGGTTCTTGCTGAAGCTCAAACGTGATGCGTAACACGAGAATAAACCTCATTGGTTCTTGCTGAAGCCCAAACGTGATGCGTAACACGAGAAGAAACCTCATTGGTTCTTGCTGAAGCTCAAACGTGATGCGTAACACGAGAATGAACCTCATTGGTTCTTGCTGAAGCTCAAACGTGATGCGTAACACAAGAATGAACCTCATTGGTTCTTGCTGAAGCTCAAACGTGATGCGTAACACAAGAATGAACCTCATTGGTTCTTGCTGAAGCTCAAACGTGATGCGTAACACGAGAATAAACCTCATTGGTTCTTGAGAAGCTCAAACGTGATGCGTAACACGAGAATGAACCTCATTGGTTCTTGATGAAGCTCAAACATGATGCGTAACACGAGAATGAACTTCATTGGTTCTTGAGAAGCTCAAACGTGATGCGTAACACGAGAATGAACCTCATTGGTTCTTGAGACGCTCAAACGTGATGCGTAACACGAGAATGAACCTCATTGGTTCTTGATGTAGCCCAAACGTGATGCGTAACCTGAGAATGAACCTCATTGGTTCTTGCTGAAGCTCAAACGTGATGCGTAACACGAGAATGAACATCATTGGTTCTTGAGAAGCTCAAACGTGATGCGTAACACGAGAATGAACCTCATTGGTTCTTGAGAAGCTCAAACGTGATGCGTAACATGAGAATGAACATCATTGGTTCTTGAGAAGCTCAAACGTGATGTGTAACACGAGAATTAACCTCATTGGTTCTTGCTGAAGCTCAAACGTGATGCGTAACACGAGAATGAACATCATTGGTTCTTGAGAAGCTCAAACGTGATGCGTAACATGAGAATGAACCTCATTGGTTCTTACTGAAGCTCAAACGTGATGCGTAACACGAGAATGAACATCATTGGTTCTTGAGAAGCTAAAACGTGATGCGTAACACGAGAATGAACCTCATTGGTTCTTGAGAAGCTCAAACGTGATGCGTAACACGAGAATGAACCTCATTGGTTCTTGCTGAAGCTCAAACGTGATGCGTAACACTAGAATGAACCTCATTGGTTCTTACTGAAGCTCAAACGTGATGCGTAACATGAGAATGAACCTCATTGGTTCTTGCTGTAGCCCAAACGTGATGCGTAACATGAGAATGAACCTCATTGGTTCTTGCTGAAGCTCAAACGTGATGCGTAACATGAGAATGAACCTCATTGGTTCTTGCTGAAGCTCAAACGTGATGCGTAACACTAGAATGAACCTCATTGGTTCTTACTGAAGCTCAAACGTGATGCGTAACATGAGAATGAACCTCATTGGTTCTTGCTGAAGCTCAAACGTGATGCGTAACACTAGAATGAACCTCATTGGTTCTTGCTGTAGCCCAAACGTGATGCGTAACACGAGAATGAACCTCATTGGTTCTCACTGAAGCTCAAACGTGATGCGTAACACGAGAATGAACCTCATTGGTTCTTGCTGAAGCTCAAACGTGATGCGTAACACGAGAATGAACCTCATTGGTTCTGGCTGAAGCTCAAACGTGATGCGTAACACAAGAATTAACCTCATTGGTTCTTGCTGAAGCTCAAACGTGATGCGTAACACGAGAATAAACCTCATTGGTTCTTGCTGAAGCTCAAACGGGATGCGTAACACGAGAATGAACCTCATTGGTTCCTTTTGAAGCTCAAACGTGATGCGTAACACGAGAATGAACCTCATTGATTCTTGTTGAAGCTCAAACGTGATGCGTAACACAAGAATGAACCTCATTGGTTCTTGCTGAAGCCCAAACGTGATGCGTAACATGAGAATAAACCTCATTGGTTCTTGAGAAGCTCAAACGTGATGCGTAACACGAGAATGAACCTCATTGGTTCTTACTGAAGCTCAAACATGATGCGTAACACGAGAATGAACTTCATTGGTTCTTGAGAAGCTCAAACGTGATGCGTAACACGAGAATAAACCTCATTGGTTCTTGAGAAGCTCAAACGTGATGCGTAACACGAGAATGAACCTCATTGGTTCTTGCTGAAGCTCAAACGTGATGCGTAACACTAGAATGAACCTCATTGGTTCTTACTGAAGCTCAAACGTGATGCGTAACACTAGAATTAACCTCATTGGTTCTTGAGAAGCTCAAACGTGATGCGTAACACGAGAATGAACCTCATTGGTTCTTGAGAAGCTCAAACATGATGCGTAACACGAGAATGAACCTCATTGGTTCTTGAGAAGCTCAAACATGATGCGTAACACGAGAATGAACTTCATTGGTTCTTGAGAAGCTCAAACGTGATGCGTAACACGAGAATGAACCTCATTGGTTCTTGAGACGCTCAAACGTGATGCGTAACACGAGAATGAACCTCATTGGTTCTTGATGTAGCCCAAACGTGATGCGTAACCTGAGAATGAACCTCATTGGTTCTTGCTGAAGCTCAAACGTGATGCGTAACACGAGAATGAACATCATTGGTTCTTGAGAAGCTCAAACTTGATGCGTAACACGAGAATGAACCTCATTGGTTCTTGCTGAAGCTCAAACGTGATGAGTAACACGAGAATGAACATCATTGGTTCTTGAGAAGCTCAAACGTGATGCGTAACACGAGAATGAACCTCATTGGTTCTTGAGAAGCTCAAACGGGATGCGTAACACGAGAATGAACCTCATTGGTTCTTGCTGAAGCTCAAACGTGATGCGTAACACGAGAATGAACATCATTGATTCTTGAGAAGCTCAAACGTGATGCGTAACATGAGAATGAACCTCATTGGTTCTTGCTGAAGCTCAAACGTGATGCGTAACACGAGAATGAACCTCATTGGTTCTTGAGAAGCTCAAACGTGATGCGTAACATGAGAATGAACCTCATTGGTTCTTACTGAAGCTCAAACGTGATGCGTAACACTAGAATTAACCTCATTGGTTCTTGAGAAGCTCAAACGTGATGCGTAACACGAGAATGAACCTCATTGGTTCTTGAGAAGCTCAAACGTGATGCGTAACACGAGAATGAACCTCATTGGTTCTTGAGAAGCTCAAACGTGATGCGTAACACGAGAATGAACCTCATTGGTTCTTACTGAAGCTCAAACGTGATGCGTAACACTAGAATTAACCTCATTGGTTCTTGAGAAGCTCAAACGTGATGCGTAACACGAGAATGAACCTCATTGGTTCATGATAAGCTCAAACGTGATGCGTAACACGAGAATGAACCTCATTGGTTCTCGCTGAAGCTCAAACGTGATGCGTAACACTAGAATGTACTTCATTGGTTCTCGCTGAAGCTCAAACGTGATGCGTAACACTAGAATGAACCTCATTGGTTCTTGCTGAAGCCCAAACGTGATGCGTAACACGAGAATTAACCTCATTGGTTCTAGCTGAAGCTCAAACGTGATGCGTAACACTAGAATGAACCTCATTGGTTCTCGCTGAAGCTCAAACGTGATGCGTAACACGAGAATGAACATCATTGGTTCTTGAGAAGCTCAAACGTGATGCGTAACACGAGAATGAACCTCATTGGTTCTTGCTGAAGCCCAAACGTGATGCGTAACACTAGAATGAACCTCATTGGTTCTTGCTGAAGCCCAAACGTGATGCGTAACACTAGAATGAACCTCATTGTTTCTTGCTGAAGCCCAAACGTGATGCGTAACATGAGAATGAACCTCATTGGTTCTTGCTGAAGCTCAAACGTGATGCGTAACACGAGAATGAACCTCATTGGTTCTTGCTGAAGCTCAAACGTGATGCGTAACACGAGAATGAACCTCATTGGTTCTTGCTGAAGCTCAAACGTGCTGCGTAACTCGAGAATGAACCTCATTGGTTCTTGCTGAAGCTCAAATGTGATGCGTAACACGAGAATGAACCTCATTGGTTCTTGCTGAAGCTCAAACGTGATGCGTAACACGAGAATGAACCTCATTGTTCTTGCTGAAGCTCAAACGTGATGCGTAACACTAGAATGAACCTCATTGGTTCTTACTGAAGCTCAAACGTGACCCGTAACACTAGAATGAACCTCATTGGTTCTTGCTGTAGCCCAAACGTGATGCGTAACACGAGAATGAACCTCATTGGTTCTCACTGAAGCTCAAACGTGATGCGTAACACGAGAATGAACCTCATTGGTTCTTGCTGAAGCTCAAACGTGATGCGTAACACGAGAATGAACCTCATTGGTTCTGGCTGAAGCTCAAACGTGATGCGTAACACAAGAATTAACCTCATTGGTTCTTGCTGAAGCTCAAACGTGATGCGTAACACGAGAATAAACCTCATTGGTTCTTGCTGAAGCTCAAACGGGATGCGTAACACGAGAATGAACCTCATTGGTTCTTGCTGAAGCTCAAACGTGATGCGTAACACGAGAATGAACCTCATTGGTTCCTTTTGAAGCTCAAACGTGATGCGTAACACGAGAATGAACCTCATTGATTCTTGTTGAAGCTCAAACGTGATGCGTAACACAAGAATGAACCTCATTGGTTCTTGCTGAAGCCCAAACGTAATGCGTAACATGAGAATAAACCTCATTGGTTCTTGAGAAGCTCAAACGTTATGCGTAACACGAAAATAAACCTCATTGGTTCTTGAGAAGCTCAAATGTGATGCGTAACACGAGAATGAACCTCATTGGTTCTTGCTGAAGCTCAAACGTGATGCGTAACATGAGAATGAACCTCATTGGTTCTTGCTGAAGCCCAAACGTGATGCGTAACACGAGAATGAACCTCATTGGTTCTTGCTGAAGCTCAAACGGGATGCGTAACACGAGAATGAACCTCATTGGTTCCTTTTGAAGCTCAAACGTGATGCGTAACACGAGAATGAACCTCATTGGTTCTCACTGAAGCTCAAACGTGATGCGTAACACGAGAATGAACCTCATTGGTTCTTGCTGAAGCTCAAACGTGATGCGTAACACGAGAATGAACCTCATTGGTTCTGGCTGAAGCTCAAACGTGATGCGTAACACAAGAATTAACCTCATTGGTTCTTGCTGAAGCTCAAACGTGATGCGTAACACGAGAATGAACCTCATTGGTTCTTGCTGAAGCTCAAACGGGATGCGTAACACGAGAATGAACCTCATTGGTTCCTTTTGAAGCTCAAACGTGATGCGTAACACGAGAATGAACCTCATTGATTCTTGCTGAAGCCCAAACGTGATGCGTAACATGAGAATAAACCTCATTGGTTCTTGAGAAGCTCAAACGTGATGCGTAACACGAAAATAAACCTCATTGGTTCTTGAGAAGCTCAAACGTGATGCGTAACACGAGAATGAACCTCATTGGTTCTTGCTGAAGCCCAAACGTGATGCGTAACACGAGAATGAACCTCATTGGTTCTTGCTGAAGCTCAAAAGTGATGCGTAACACAAGAATGAACCTCATTGGTTCTTGCTGAAGCCCAAACGTGATGCGTAACACGAGAATAAACCTCATTGGTTCTTGAGAAGCTCAAACGTGATGCGTAACACGAGAATGAACCTCATTGGTTCTTGCTGAAGCTCAAACGTGATGCGTAACATGAGAATGAACCTCATTGGTTCTTGCTGAAGCCCAAACGTGATGCGTAACACGAGAATGAACCTCATTGGTTCTTGCTGAAGCTCAAAAGTGATGCGTAACACGAGAATGAGCCTCATTGGTTCTTGCTGAAGCTCAAAAGTGATGCGTAACACGAGAATTAACCTCATTGGTTCTTGCTGAAGCTCAAACGTGATGCGTAACATGAGAATTAACCTCATTGATTCTTATTGAAGCTCAAACGTGATGCGTAACATGAGAATGAACCTCATTGGTCCTTGAGAAGCTCAAACGTGATGCGTAACACGAGAATGAACCTCATTGGTTTTTGCTGAAGCTCAAACATGATGCGTAACACGAGAATGAACCTCATTGGTTCTTGCTGAAGCTGAAACGTGATGCGTAACACGAGAATGAACCTCATTGGTTCTTGAGAAGCTCAAACGTGATGCGTAACATGAGAATGAACCTCATTGGTTCTTGCTGAAGCTCAAACGTGATGCGTAACACGAGAATGAACCTCATTGGTTCTTGAGAAGCTCAAACGTGATGCGTAACTCGAGAATGAACCTCATTGGTTCTTGCTGAAGCTCAAACGTGATGCGTAACATGAGAATGAACCTCATTGGTTCTTGCTGAAGCTCAAACGTGATGCGTAACATGAGAATGAAACTCAATGTTTCTTGCTGAAGCTCAAACGTGATGCGTAACATGAGAATGAACCTCATTGGTTCTTGAGAAGCTCAAACGTGATGCGTAACATGAGAATGAACCTCATTGGTTCTTGCTGAAGCTCAAACGTGATGCGTAACATGAGAATGAACCTCATTGGTTCTTGAGAAGCTCAAACGTGATGCGTAACACGAGAATGAACCTCATTGGTTCTTGCTGAAGCTGAAACGTGATGCGTAACCTGAGAATGAACCTCATTGGTTCTCGCTGAAGCCCAAACGTGATGTGTAACACGAGAATGAACCTCATTGGTTCTTGAGAAGCTCAAACGTGATGCGTAACACGAGAATGAACCTCATTGGTTCTTGCTGAAGCTCAAACGTGATGCGTAACATGAGAATGAACCTCATTGGTTCTTGAGAAGCTCAAACGTGATGCGTAACACGAGAATGAACCTCATTGGTTCTGGCTGAAGCTCAAACGTGATGCGTAACACAAGAATTAACCTCATTGGTTCTTGAGAAGCTCAAACGTGATGCGTAACATGAGAATGAACCTCATTGGTTCTTGAGAAGCTCAAACGTGATGCGTAACACGAGAATGAACCTCATTGGTTCTTGCTGAAGCTGAAACGTGATGCGTAACCTGAGAATGAACCTCATTGGTTCTCGCTGAAGCCCAAACGTGATGTGTAACACGAGAATGAACCTCATTGGTTCTTGAGAAGCTCAAACGTGATGCGTAACACGAGAATGAACCTCATTGGTTCTTGCTGAAGCTCAAACGTGATGCGTAACATGAGAATGAACCTCATTGGTTCTTGAGAAGCTCAAACGTGATGCGTAACACGAGAATGAACCTCATTGGTTCTGGCCGAAGCTCAAACGTGATGCGTAACACGAGAATGAACCTCATTGGTTCTTGCTGAAGCTCAAACGGGATGCGTAACACGAGAATGAACCTCATTGGTTCTTGTTGAAGCTCAAACGTGATGCGTAACACGAGAATGAACCTCATTGATTCTTGTTGAAGCTCAAACGTGATGCGTAACACGAGAATAAACCTCATTGGTTCTTTCTGAAGCCCAAACGTGATGCGTAACATGAGAATAAACCTCATTGGTTCTTTCTGAAGCCCAAACGTGATGCTTAACATGAGAATAAACCTCATTGGTTCTTGAGAAGCTCAAACGTGATGCGTAACACGAAAATAAACCTCATTGGTTCTTGAGAAGCTCAAACGTGATGCGTAACACGAGAATGAACCTCATTGGTTCTTGCTGAAGCTCAAACGTGATGCGTAACATGAGAATGAACCTCATTGGTTCTTGCTGAAGCCCAAACGTGATGCGTAACACGAGAATGAACCTCATTGGTTCTTGCTGAAGCTCAAAAGTGATGCGTAACACAAGAATGAACCTCATTGGTTCTTGCTGAAGCCCAAACGTGATGCGTAACACGAGAATAAACCTCATTGGTTCTTGAGAAGCTCAAACGTGATGCGTAACACGAGAATGAACCTCATTGGTTCTTGCTGAAGCTCAAACGTGATGCGTAACATGAGAATGAACCTCATTGGTTCTTGCTGAAGCCCAAACGTGATGCGTAACACGAGAATGAACCTCATTGGTTCTTGCTGAAGCTCAAAAGTGATGCGTAACACGAGAATGAACCTCATTGGTTCTTGCTGAAGCTCAAAAGTGATGCGTAACACGAGAATTAACCTCATTGGTTCTTGCTGAAGCTCAAACGTGATGCGTAACATGAGAATTAACCTCATTGGTTCTTATTGAAGCTCAAACGTGATGCGTAACATGAGAATGAACCTCATTGGTTCTTGAGAAGCTCAAACGTGATGCGTAACACGAGAATGAACCTCATTGGTTCTTGCTGAAGCTCAAACGTGATGCGTAACACGAGAATGAACCTCATTGGTTCTTGCTGAAGCTGAAACGTGATGCGTAACATGAGAATGAACCTCATTGGTTCTCGCTGAAGCCCAAACGTGATGTGTAACACGAGAATGAACCTCATTGGTTCTTGAGAAGCTCAAACGTGATGCGTAACACGAGAATGAACCTCATTGGTTCTTGCTGAAGCTCAAACGTGATGCGTAACACGAGAATGAACCTCATTGGTTCTTGAGAAGCTCAAACGTGATGCGTAACTCGAGAATGAACCTCATTGGTTCTTGCTGAAGCTCAAACGTGATGCGTAACATGAGAATGAACCTCATTGGTTCTTGCTGAAGCTCAAACGTGATGCGTAACATGAGAATGAAACTCAATGTTTCTTGCTGAAGCTCAAACGTGATGCGTAACATGAGAATGAACCTCATTGGTTCTTGAGAAGCTCAAACGTGATGCGTAACACGAGAATGAACCTCATTGGTTCTTGCTGAAGCTCAAACGTGATGCGTAACACGAGAATGAACCTCATTGGTTCTTGCTGAAGATGAAACGTGATGCGTAACCTGAGAATGAACCTCATTGGTTCTCGCTGAAGCCCAAACGTGATGCGTAACACGAGAATGAACCTCATTGGTTCTTGAGAAGCTCAAACGTGATGCGTAACACGAGAATGAACCTCATTGGTTCTTGCTGAAGCTCAAACGTGATGCGTAACATGAGAATGAACCTCATTGGTTCTTGAGAAGCTCAAACGTGATGCGTAACACGAGAATGGACCTCATTGGTTCTTGCTGAAGCTCAAACGTGATGCGTAACACGAGAATGAACCTCATTGGTTCTTGCTGAAGCCCAAACGTGATGCGTAACATGAGAATAAACCTCATTGGTTCTTGAGAAGCTCAAACGTGATGCGTAACACGAGAATGAACCTCATTGGTTCTTACTGAAGCTCAAACATGATGCGTAACACGAGAATGAACTTCATTGGTTCTTGAGAAGCTCAAACGTGATGCGTAACACGAGAATAAACCTCATTGGTTCTTGAGAAGCTCAAACGTGATGCGTAACACGAGAATGAACCTCATTGGTTCTTGCTGAAGCTCAAACGTGATGCGTAACACTAGAATGAACCTCATTGGTTCTTACTGAAGCTCAAACGTGATGCGTAACACTAGAATTAACCTCATTGGTTCTTGAGAAGCTCAAACGTGATGCGTAACACGAGAATGAACCTCATTGGTTCTTGAGAAGCTCAAACATGATGCGTAACACGAGAATGAACCTCATTGGTTCTTGAGAAGCTCAAACATGATGCGTAACACGAGAATGAACTTCATTGGTTCTTGAGAAGCTCAAACGTGATGCGTAACACGAGAATGAACCTCATTGGTTCTTGAGACGCTCAAACGTGATGCGTAACACGAGAATGAACCTCATTGGTTCTTGATGTAGCCCAAACGTGATGCGTAACCTGAGAATGAACCTCATTGGTTCTTGCTGAAGCTCAAACGTGATGCGTAACACGAGAATGAACATCATTGGTTCTTGAGAAGCTCAAACTTGATGCGTAACACGAGAATGAACCTCATTGGTTCTTGCTGAAGCTCAAACGTGATGAGTAACACGAGAATGAACATCATTGGTTCTTGAGAAGCTGAAACGTGATGCGTAACACGAGAATGAACCTCATTGGTTCTTGAGAAGCTCAAACGGGATGCGTAACACGAGAATGAACCTCATTGGTTCTTGCTGAAGCTCAAACGTGATGCGTAACACGAGAATGAACATCATTGATTCTTGAGAAGCTCAAACGTGATGCGTAACATGAGAATGAACCTCATTGGTTCTTGCTGAAGCTCAAACGTGATGCGTAACACGAGAATGAACCTCATTGGTTCTTGAGAAGCTCAAACGTGATGCGTAACATGAGAATGAACCTCATTGGTTCTTACTGAAGCTCAAACGTGATGCGTAACACTAGAATTAACCTCATTGGTTCTTGAGAAGCTCAAACGTGATGCGTAACACGAGAATGAACCTCATTGGTTCTTGAGAAGCTCAAACGTGATGCGTAACACGAGAATGAACCTCATTGGTTCTTGAGAAGCTCAAACGTGATGCGTAACACGAGAATGAACCTCATTGGTTCTTACTGAAGCTCAAACGTGATGCGTAACACTAGAATTAACCTCATTGGTTCTTGAGAAGCTCAAACGTGATGCGTAACACGAGAATGAACCTCATTGGTTCATGATAAGCTCAAACGTGATGCGTAACACGAGAATGAACCTCATTGGTTCTCGCTGAAGCTCAAACGTGATGCGTAACACTAGAATGTACTTCATTGGTTCTCGCTGAAGCTCAAACGTGATGCGTAACACTAGAATGAACCTCATTGGTTCTTGCTGAAGCCCAAACGTGATGCGTAACACGAGAATTAACCTCATTGGTTCTAGCTGAAGCTCAAACGTGATGCGTAACACTAGAATGAACCTCATTGGTTCTCGCTGAAGCTCAAACGTGATGCGTAACACGAGAATGAACATCATTGGTTCTTGAGAAGCTCAAACGTGATGCGTAACACGAGAATGAACCTCATTGGTTCTTGCTGAAGCCCAAACGTGATGCGTAACACTAGAATGAACCTCATTGGTTCTTGCTGAAGCCCAAACGTGATGCGTAACACTAGAATGAACCTCATTGTTTCTTGCTGAAGCCCAAACGTGATGCGTAACATGAGAATGAACCTCATTGGTTCTTGCTGAAGCTCAAACGTGATGCGTAACACGAGAATGAACCTCATTGGTTCTTGCTGAAGCTCAAACGTGATGCGTAACACGAGAATGAACCTCATTGGTTCTTGCTGAAGCTCAAACGTGCTGCGTAACTCGAGAATGAACCTCATTGGTTCTTGCTGAAGCTCAAATGTGATGCGTAACACGAGAATGAACCTCATTGGTTCTTGCTGAAGCTCAAACGTGATGCGTAACACGAGAATGAACCTCATTGTTCTTGCTGAAGCTCAAACGTGATGCGTAACACTAGAATGAACCTCATTGGTTCTTACTGAAGCTCAAACGTGACCCGTAACACTAGAATGAACCTCATTGGTTCTTGCTGTAGCCCAAACGTGATGCGTAACACGAGAATGAACCTCATTGGTTCTCACTGAAGCTCAAACGTGATGCGTAACACGAGAATGAACCTCATTGGTTCTTGCTGAAGCTCAAACGTGATGCGTAACACGAGAATGAACCTCATTGGTTCTGGCTGAAGCTCAAACGTGATGCGTAACACAAGAATTAACCTCATTGGTTCTTGCTGAAGCTCAAACGTGATGCGTAACACGAGAATAAACCTCATTGGTTCTTGCTGAAGCTCAAACGGGATGCGTAACACGAGAATGAACCTCATTGGTTCTTGCTGAAGCTCAAACGTGATGCGTAACACGAGAATGAACCTCATTGGTTCCTTTTGAAGCTCAAACGTGATGCGTAACACGAGAATGAACCTCATTGATTCTTGTTGAAGCTCAAACGTGATGCGTAACACAAGAATGAACCTCATTGGTTCTTGCTGAAGCCCAAACGTAATGCGTAACATGAGAATAAACCTCATTGGTTCTTGAGAAGCTCAAACGTTATGCGTAACACGAAAATAAACCTCATTGGTTCTTGAGAAGCTCAAATGTGATGCGTAACACGAGAATGAACCTCATTGGTTCTTGCTGAAGCTCAAACGTGATGCGTAACATGAGAATGAACCTCATTGGTTCTTGCTGAAGCCCAAACGTGATGCGTAACACGAGAATGAACCTCATTGGTTCTTGCTGAAGCTCAAACGGGATGCGTAACACGAGAATGAACCTCATTGGTTCCTTTTGAAGCTCAAACGTGATGCGTAACACGAGAATGAACCTCATTGGTTCTCACTGAAGCTCAAACGTGATGCGTAACACGAGAATGAACCTCATTGGTTCTTGCTGAAGCTCAAACGTGATGCGTAACACGAGAATGAACCTCATTGGTTCTGGCTGAAGCTCAAACGTGATGCGTAACACAAGAATTAACCTCATTGGTTCTTGCTGAAGCTCAAACGTGATGCGTAACACGAGAATGAACCTCATTGGTTCTTGCTGAAGCTCAAACGGGATGCGTAACACGAGAATGAACCTCATTGGTTCCTTTTGAAGCTCAAACGTGATGCGTAACACGAGAATGAACCTCATTGATTCTTGCTGAAGCCCAAACGTGATGCGTAACATGAGAATAAACCTCATTGGTTCTTGAGAAGCTCAAACGTGATGCGTAACACGAAAATAAACCTCATTGGTTCTTGAGAAGCTCAAACGTGATGCGTAACACGAGAATGAACCTCATTGGTTCTTGCTGAAGCCCAAACGTGATGCGTAACACGAGAATGAACCTCATTGGTTCTTGCTGAAGCTCAAAAGTGATGCGTAACACAAGAATGAACCTCATTGGTTCTTGCTGAAGCCCAAACGTGATGCGTAACACGAGAATAAACCTCATTGGTTCTTGAGAAGCTCAAACGTGATGCGTAACACGAGAATGAACCTCATTGGTTCTTGCTGAAGCTCAAACGTGATGCGTAACATGAGAATGAACCTCATTGGTTCTTGCTGAAGCCCAAACGTGATGCGTAACACGAGAATGAACCTCATTGGTTCTTGCTGAAGCTCAAAAGTGATGCGTAACACGAGAATGAGCCTCATTGGTTCTTGCTGAAGCTCAAAAGTGATGCGTAACACGAGAATTAACCTCATTGGTTCTTGCTGAAGCTCAAACGTGATGCGTAACATGAGAATTAACCTCATTGATTCTTATTGAAGCTCAAACGTGATGCGTAACATGAGAATGAACCTCATTGGTCCTTGAGAAGCTCAAACGTGATGCGTAACACGAGAATGAACCTCATTGGTTTTTGCTGAAGCTCAAACGTGATGCGTAACACGAGAATGAACCTCATTGGTTCTTGCTGAAGCTGAAACGTGATGCGTAACACGAGAATGAACCTCATTGGTTCTTGAGAAGCTCAAACGTGATGCGTAACATGAGAATGAACCTCATTGGTTCTTGCTGAAGCTCAAACGTGATGCGTAACACGAGAATGAACCTCATTGGTTCTTGAGAAGCTCAAACGTGATGCGTAACTCGAGAATGAACCTCATTGGTTCTTGCTGAAGCTCAAACGTGATGCGTAACATGAGAATGAACCTCATTGGTTCTTGCTGAAGCTCAAACGTGATGCGTAACATGAGAATGAAACTCAATGTTTCTTGCTGAAGCTCAAACGTGATGCGTAACATGAGAATGAACCTCATTGGTTCTTGAGAAGCTCAAACGTGATGCGTAACATGAGAATGAACCTCATTGGTTCTTGCTGAAGCTCAAACGTGATGCGTAACATGAGAATGAACCTCATTGGTTCTTGAGAAGCTCAAACGTGATGCGTAACACGAGAATGAACCTCATTGGTTCTTGCTGAAGCTGAAACGTGATGCGTAACCTGAGAATGAACCTCATTGGTTCTCGCTGAAGCCCAAACGTGATGTGTAACACGAGAATGAACCTCATTGGTTCTTGAGAAGCTCAAACGTGATGCGTAACACGAGAATGAACCTCATTGGTTCTTGCTGAAGCTCAAACGTGATGCGTAACATGAGAATGAACCTCATTGGTTCTTGAGAAGCTCAAACGTGATGCGTAACACGAGAATGAACCTCATTGGTTCTGGCTGAAGCTCAAACGTGATGCGTAACACAAGAATTAACCTCATTGGTTCTTGAGAAGCTCAAACGTGATGCGTAACATGAGAATGAACCTCATTGGTTCTTGAGAAGCTCAAACGTGATGCGTAACACGAGAATGAACCTCATTGGTTCTTGCTGAAGCTGAAACGTGATGCGTAACCTGAGAATGAACCTCATTGGTTCTCGCTGAAGCCCAAACGTGATGTGTAACACGAGAATGAACCTCATTGGTTCTTGAGAAGCTCAAACGTGATGCGTAACACGAGAATGAACCTCATTGGTTCTTGCTGAAGCTCAAACGTGATGCGTAACATGAGAATGAACCTCATTGGTTCTTGAGAAGCTCAAACGTGATGCGTAACACGAGAATGAACCTCATTGGTTCTGGCCGAAGCTCAAACGTGATGCGTAACACGAGAATGAACCTCATTGGTTCTTGCTGAAGCTCAAACGGGATGCGTAACACGAGAATGAACCTCATTGGTTCTTGTTGAAGCTCAAACGTGATGCGTAACACGAGAATGAACCTCATTGATTCTTGTTGAAGCTCAAACGTGATGCGTAACACGAGAATAAACCTCATTGGTTCTTTCTGAAGCCCAAACGTGATGCGTAACATGAGAATAAACCTCATTGGTTCTTTCTGAAGCCCAAACGTGATGCTTAACATGAGAATAAACCTCATTGGTTCTTGAGAAGCTCAAACGTGATGCGTAACACGAAAATAAACCTCATTGGTTCTTGAGAAGCTCAAACGTGATGCGTAACACGAGAATGAACCTCATTGGTTCTTGCTGAAGCTCAAACGTGATGCGTAACATGAGAATGAACCTCATTGGTTCTTGCTGAAGCCCAAACGTGATGCGTAACACGAGAATGAACCTCATTGGTTCTTGCTGAAGCTCAAAAGTGATGCGTAACACAAGAATGAACCTCATTGGTTCTTGCTGAAGCCCAAACGTGATGCGTAACACGAGAATAAACCTCATTGGTTCTTGAGAAGCTCAAACGTGATGCGTAACACGAGAATGAACCTCATTGGTTCTTGCTGAAGCTCAAACGTGATGCGTAACATGAGAATGAACCTCATTGGTTCTTGCTGAAGCCCAAACGTGATGCGTAACACGAGAATGAACCTCATTGGTTCTTGCTGAAGCTCAAAAGTGATGCGTAACACGAGAATGAACCTCATTGGTTCTTGCTGAAGCTCAAAAGTGATGCGTAACACGAGAATTAACCTCATTGGTTCTTGCTGAAGCTCAAACGTGATGCGTAACATGAGAATTAACCTCATTGGTTCTTATTGAAGCTCAAACGTGATGCGTAACATGAGAATGAACCTCATTGGTTCTTGAGAAGCTCAAACGTGATGCGTAACACGAGAATGAACCTCATTGGTTCTTGCTGAAGCTCAAACGTGATGCGTAACACGAGAATGAACCTCATTGGTTCTTGCTGAAGCTGAAACGTGATGCGTAACATGAGAATGAACCTCATTGGTTCTCGCTGAAGCCCAAACGTGATGTGTAACACGAGAATGAACCTCATTGGTTCTTGAGAAGCTCAAACGTGATGCGTAACACGAGAATGAACCTCATTGGTTCTTGCTGAAGCTCAAACGTGATGCGTAACACGAGAATGAACCTCATTGGTTCTTGAGAAGCTCAAACGTGATGCGTAACTCGAGAATGAACCTCATTGGTTCTTGCTGAAGCTCAAACGTGATGCGTAACATGAGAATGAACCTCATTGGTTCTTGCTGAAGCTCAAACGTGATGCGTAACATGAGAATGAAACTCAATGTTTCTTGCTGAAGCTCAAACGTGATGCGTAACATGAGAATGAACCTCATTGGTTCTTGAGAAGCTCAAACGTGATGCGTAACACGAGAATGAACCTCATTGGTTCTTGCTGAAGCTCAAACGTGATGCGTAACACGAGAATGAACCTCATTGGTTCTTGCTGAAGATGAAACGTGATGCGTAACCTGAGAATGAACCTCATTGGTTCTCGCTGAAGCCCAAACGTGATGCGTAACACGAGAATGAACCTCATTGGTTCTTGAGAAGCTCAAACGTGATGCGTAACACGAGAATGAACCTCATTGGTTCTTGCTGAAGCTCAAACGTGATGCGTAACATGAGAATGAACCTCATTGGTTCTTGAGAAGCTCAAACGTGATGCGTAACACGAGAATGAACCTCATTGGTTCTTGCTGAAGCTCAAACGTGATGCGTAACACGAGAATGAACCTCATTGGTTCTTGCTGAAGCTCAAACGTGATGCTTAACATGAGAATGAACCTCATTGGTTCTTGAGAAGCTCAAACGTGATGCGTAACACGAGAATGAACCTCATTGGTTCTTGCTGAAGCTCAAACGTGATGCGTAACACGAGAAGGAACCTCATTGGTTCTTGCTGAAGCTCAAACGTGATGCGTAACACGAGAATGAACCTCATTGGTTCTTGAGAAGCTCAAACGTGATGCGTAACACGAGAATGAATCCCCTTGGTTCTTGAGAAACTCAAACGTGATGCGTAACACGAGAATGAACCTCATTGGTTCTTGCAGAAGCTCAAACGTGATGCGTAACACGAGAATGAACCTCATTGGTTCTTGAGAAGCTCAAACGTGATGCGTAACACGAGAATGAATCCCCTTGGTTCTTGAGAAACTCAAACGTGATGCGTAACACGAGAATGAACCTCATTGGTTCTTGCAGAAGCTCAAACGTGATGCGTAACATGAGAATGAACCTCATTGGTTCTTGCTGAAGCCCAAACGTGATGCGTAACACGAGAATGAACCTCATTGGTTCTTGTTGAAACTCAAACCTGATGCGTAACACGAGAGTGAACCTCATTGGTTCTTGAGAAGCTCAAACGTGATGCGTAACACGAGAATGAACCTCGTTGGTTCTTGCTGAAGCTCAAACGTGATGCGTAACACGAGAATGAACCTCATTGGTTCTTGAGAAGCTCAAACGTGATGCGTAACACGAGAATGAACCTCATTGGTTCTTGCTGAAGCCCAAACGTGATGCGTAACATGAGAATGAACCTCATTGGTTCTTGCAGAAGCTCAAACGTGATGCGTAACATGAGAATGAACCTCATTGGTTCTTGCTGAAGCCCAAACGTGATGCGTAACATGAGAATGAACCTCATTGGTTCTTGCAGAAACTCAAACGTGATGCGTAACACGAGAATGAACCTCATTGGTTCTTGCAGAAGCTCAAACGTGATGCGTAACATGAGAATGAACCTCATTGGTTCTTGCTGAAGCCCAAACGTGATGCGTAACACGAGAATGAACCTCATTGGTTCTTGTTGAAACTCAAACCTGATGCGTAACACGAGAATGAACCTCATTGGTTCTTGAGAAGCTCAAACGTGATGCGTAACACGAGAATGAACCTCATTGGTTCTTGCTGAAGCCCAAACGTGATGCGTAACACGAGAATGAACCTCATTGGTTCTTGAGAAGCTCAAACGTGATGCGTAACACGAGAATGAACCTCATTGGTTCTTGAGAAGCTCAAACGTGATGCGTAACATGAGAATGAAACTCATTGGTTCTTGCTGAAGCTCAAACGTGATGCGTAACATGAGAATGAAACTCATTGGTTCTTGCTGAAGCTCAAACGTGATGCGTAACATGAGAATAAAACTCATTGGTTCTTGAGAAGCTAAAACGTGATGCGTAACACGAGAATGAACCTCATTGGTTCTTGCTGAAGCTCAAACGTGATGCGTAACTCGAGAATGAACCTCATTGGTTCTTGAGAAGCTCAAACGTGATGCGTAACTCGAGAATGAACCTCATTGGTTCTTGAGAAGCTCAAACGTGATGCGTAACACGAGAATGAACCTCATTGGTTCTTGAGAAGCTCAAACGTGATGCGTAACATGAGAATGAACCTCATTGATTCTTGCTGAAGCCCAAACGTGATGCGTAACACGAGAATGAACCTCATTGGTTCTTGAGAAACTCAAACGTGATGCGTAACACGAGAATGAACCTCATTGGTTCTTGCAGAAGCTCAAACGTGATGCGTAACATGAGAATGAACCTCATTGGTTCTTGCTGAAGCCCAAACGTGATGCGTAACACGAGAATGAACCTCATTGGTTCTTGTTGAAACTCAAACCTGATGCGTAACACGAGAATGAACCTCATTGGTTCTTGCTGAAGCTCAAACGTGATGCGTAACATGAGAATGAACCTCATTGGTTCTTGCTGAAGCCCAAACGTGATGCGTAACACGAGAATGAACCTCATTGGTTCTTGCTGAAGCTCAAACGTGATGCGTAACATGAGAATGAACCTCATTGGTTCTTGCTGAAGCTCAAACGTGATGCGTAACACGAGAATGAACCTCATTGGTTCTTGCAGAAGCTCAAACGTGATGCGTAACATGAGAATGAACCTCATTGGTTCTTGCTGAAGCCCAAACGTGATGCGTAACACGAGAATGAACCTCATTGGTTCTTGTTGAAACTCAAACCTGATGCGTAACACGAGAATGAACCTCATTGGTTCTTGCTGAAGCTCAAACGTGATGCGTAACATGAGAATGAACCTCATTGGTTCTTGCTGAAGCCCAAACGTGATGCGTAACACGAGAATGAACCTCATTGGTTCTTGTTGAAACTCAAACCTGATGCGTAACACTAGAATGAACCTCATTGGTTCTTGCTGAAGCTCAAACGTGATGCGTAACACGAGAATGAACCTCATTGGTTCTTGTTGAAACTCAAACGTGATGCGTAACACGAGAATGAACCTCATTGGTTCTTGCTGAAGCTCAAACGTGATGCGTAACACGAGAATGAACCTCATTGGTTCTTGCTGAAGCTCAAACGTGATGCGTAACACTAGAATGAACCTCATTGGTTCTTGCTGAAGCTCAAACGTGATGCGTAACATGAGAATGAACCTCATTGGTTCTTGCTGAAGCCCAAACGTGATGCGTAACACGAGAATGAACCTCATTGGTTCTTGTTGAAGCTCAAACGTGATGCGTAACACTAGAATGAACCTCATTGGTTCTTGCTGAAGCTCAAACGTGATGCGTAACACGAGAATTAACCTCATTGGTTCTCGCTGAAGCTCAAACGTGATGCGTAACACGAGAATTAACCTCATTGGTTCTTGCTGAAGCTCAAACGTGATGCGTAACACGAGAATGAACCTCATTGGTTCTTGAGAAGCTCAAACGTGATGCGTAACACGAGAATGAACCTCATTGGTTCTTGCTGAAGCTCAAACGTGATGCGTAACACGAGAATGAACCTCATTGGTTCTTGAGAAGCTCAAACGTGATGCGTAACTCGAGAATGAACCTCATTGGTTCTTGCTGAAGCTCAAACGTGATGCGTAACATGAGAATGAAACTCAATGTTTCTTGCTGAAGCTCAAACGTGATGCGTAACATGAGAATGAAACTCAATGTTTCTTGCTGAAGCTCAAACGTGATGCGTAACATGAGAATGAAACTCAATGTTTCTTGCTGAAGCTCAAACGTGATGCGTAACATGAGAATGAACCTCATTGGTTCTTGCTGAAGCCCAAACGTGATGCGTAACACGAGAATGAACCTCATTGGTTCTTGCTGAAGCTCAAACGTGATGCGTAACACGAGAATGAACCTCATTGGTTCTTGCTGAAGCTCAAACGTGATGCGTAACATGAGAATAAACCTCATTGGTTCTTACTGAAGCTCAAACGTGATGCTTAACATGAGAATGAACCTCATTGGTTCTTGAGAAGCTCAAACGTGATGCGTAACACGAGAATGAACCTCATTGGTTCTTGCTGAAGCTCAAACGTGATGCGTAACACGACAATGAACCTCATTGGTTCTTGCTGAAGCTCAAACGTGATGCGTAACATGAGAATGAAACTCAATGGTTCTTGAGAAGCTCAAACGTGATGCGTAACACGAGAATGAACCTCATTGGTTCTTGAGAAGCTCAAACGTGATGCGTAACACGAGAATGAACCTCATTGGTTCTTGAGAAGCTCAAACGTGATGCGTAACACGAGAATGAACCTCATTGGTTCTTGAGAAGCTCAAACGTGATGCGTAACACGAGAATGAACCCCCTTGGTTCTTGAGAAACTCAAACGTGATGCGTAACACGAGAATGAACCTCATTGGTTCTTGCAGAAGCTCAAACGTGATGCGTAACATGAGAATGAACCTCATTGGTTCTTGCTGAAGCCCAAACGTGATGCGTAACACGAGAATGAACCTCATTGGTTCTTGAGAAGCTCAAACGTGATGCGTAACATGAGAATGAACCTCATTGGTTCTTGTTGAAACTCAAACCTGATGCGTAACACGAGAATGAACCTCATTGGTTCTTGAGAAGCTCAAACGTGATGCGTAACACGAGAATGAACCTCGTTGGTTCTTGCTGAAGCTCAAACGTGATGCGTAACACGAGAATGAACCTCATTGGTTCTTGAGAAGCTCAAACGTGATGCGTAACACGAGAATGAACCTCAATGTTTCTTGCTGAAGCTCAAACGTGATGCGTAACATGAGAATGAAACTCATTGGTTCTTGCTGAAGCTCAAACGTGATGCGTAACATGAGAATGAAACTCATTGGTTCTTGCTGAAGCTCAAACGTGATGCGTAACATGAGAATGAAACTCATTGGTTCTTGCTGAAGCTCAAACGTGATGCGTAACACGAGAATGAACCTCATTGGTTCTTGCTGAAGCCCAAACGTGATGCGTAACATGAGAATGAACCTCAATGTTTCTCGCTGAAGCTCAAACGTGATGCGTAACATGAGAATGAAACTCATTGGTTCTTGCTGAAGCTCGAACGTGATGCGTAACATGAGAATGAAACTCATTGGTTCTTGAGAAGCTAAAACGTGATGCGTAACACGAGAATGAACCTCATTGGTTCTTGCTGAAGCTCAAACGTGATGCGTAACTCGAGAATGAATCTCATTGGTTCTTGAGAAGCTCAAACGTGATGCGTAACTCGAGAATGAACCTCATTGGTTCTTGAGAAGCTCAAACGTGATGCGTAACACGAGAATGAACCTCATTGGTTCTTGAGAAGCTCAAACGTGATGCGTAACACGAGAATGAACCTCATTGGTTCTTGAGAAGCTCAAACGTGATGCGTAACACGAGAATGAACCTCATTGGTTCTTGTTGAAACTCAAACCTGATGCGTAACACGAGAATGAATCTCATTGGTTCTTGCTGAAGCTCAAACGTGATGCGTAACATGAG
This sequence comes from Gobio occitaniae, assembly GCA_033150135.1. Lineage (NCBI taxonomy): Eukaryota > Metazoa > Chordata > Actinopteri > Cypriniformes > Gobionidae > Gobio > Gobio occitaniae. The sequence continues at coordinate 46,437 of JARQWZ010003449.1, forward strand.
AATGAACCTCATTGGTTCTTGCTGAAGCCCAAACGTGATGCGTAACACGAGAATGAACCTCATTGGTTCTTGCTGAAGCTCAAACGTGATGCGTAACATGAGAATGAACCTCATTGGTTCTTGCTGAAGCTCAAACGTGATGCGTAACACGAGAATGAACCTCATTGGTTCTTGCAGAAGCTCAAACGTGATGCGTAACATGAGAATTAACCTCATTGGTTCTTGCTGAAGCCCAAACGTGATGCGTAACACGAGAATGAACCTCATTGGTTCTTGTTGAAACTCAAACCTGATGCGTAACACTAGAATGAACCTCATTGGTTCTTGCTGAAGCTCAAACGTGATGCGTAACACGAGAATGAACCTCATTGGTTCTTGTTGAAACTCAAACGTGATGCGTAACACGAGAATGAACCTCATTGGTTCTTGCTGAAGCTCAAACGTGATGCGTAACACGAGAATGAACCTCATTGGTTCTTGCTGAAGCTCAAACGTGATGCGTAACACTAGAATGAACCTCATTGGTTCTTGCTGAAGCTCAAACGTGATGCGTAACATGAGAATGAACCTCATTGGTTCTTGAGAAGCTCAAACGTGATGCGTAACACGAGAATGAACCTCATTGGTATTGCTGAAGCTGAAACGTGATGCGTAACCTGAGAATGAACCTCATTGGTTCTCGCTGAAGCCCAAACGTGATGCGTAACACGAGAATGAACCTCATTGGTTCTTGCTGAAGCTCAAACGTGATGCGTAACACTAGAATGAACCTCATTGGTTCTTACTGAAGCTCAAACGTGATGCGTAACATGAGAATGAACCTCATTGGTTCTTGCTGTAGCCCAAACGTGATGCGTAACATGAGAATGAACCTCATTGGTTCTTGCTGAAGCTCAAACGTGATGCGTAACATGAGAATGAACCTCATTGGTTCTTGCTGAAGCTCAAACGTGATGCGTAACACTAGAATGAACCTCATTGGTTCTTACTGAAGCTCAAACGTGATGCGTAACATGAGAATGAACCTCATTGGTTCTTGCTGAAGCTCAAACGTGATGCGTAACACTAGAATGAACCTCATTGGTTCTTGCTGTAGCCCAAACGTGATGCGTAACACGAGAATGAACCTCATTGGTTCTCACTGAAGCTCAAACGTGATGCGTAACACGAGAATGAACCTCATTGGTTCTTGCTGAAGCTCAAACGTGATGCGTAACACGAGAATGAACCTCATTGGTTCTGGCTGAAGCTCAAACGTGATGCGTAACACAAGAATTAACCTCATTGGTTCTTGCTGAAGCTCAAACGTGATGCGTAACACGAGAATAAACCTCATTGGTTCTTGCTGAAGCTCAAACGGGATGCGTAACACGAGAATGAACCTCATTGGTTCCTTTTGAAGCTCAAACGTGATGCGTAACACGAGAATGAACCTCATTGATTCTTGTTGAAGCTCAAACGTGATGCGTAACACAAGAATGAACCTCATTGGTTCTTGCTGAAGCCCAAACGTGATGCGTAACATGAGAATAAACCTCATTGGTTCTTGAGAAGCTCAAACGTGATGCGTAACACGAGAATGAACCTCATTGGTTCTTACTGAAGCTCAAACATGATGCGTAACACGAGAATGAACTTCATTGGTTCTTGAGAAGCTCAAACGTGATGCGTAACACGAGAATAAACCTCATTGGTTCTTGAGAAGCTCAAACGTGATGCGTAACACGAGAATGAACCTCATTGGTTCTTGCTGAAGCTCAAACGTGATGCGTAACACTAGAATGAACCTCATTGGTTCTTACTGAAGCTCAAACGTGATGCGTAACACTAGAATTAACCTCATTGGTTCTTGAGAAGCTCAAACGTGATGCGTAACACGAGAATGAACCTCATTGGTTCTTGAGAAGCTCAAACATGATGCGTAACACGAGAATGAACCTCATTGGTTCTTGAGAAGCTCAAACATGATGCGTAACACGAGAATGAACTTCATTGGTTCTTGAGAAGCTCAAACGTGATGCGTAACACGAGAATGAACCTCATTGGTTCTTGAGACGCTCAAACGTGATGCGTAACACGAGAATGAACCTCATTGGTTCTTGATGTAGCCCAAACGTGATGCGTAACCTGAGAATGAACCTCATTGGTTCTTGCTGAAGCTCAAACGTGATGCGTAACACGAGAATGAACATCATTGGTTCTTGAGAAGCTCAAACTTGATGCGTAACACGAGAATGAACCTCATTGGTTCTTGCTGAAGCTCAAACGTGATGAGTAACACGAGAATGAACATCATTGGTTCTTGAGAAGCTCAAACGTGATGCGTAACACGAGAATGAACCTCATTGGTTCTTGAGAAGCTCAAACGGGATGCGTAACACGAGAATGAACCTCATTGGTTCTTGCTGAAGCTCAAACGTGATGCGTAACACGAGAATGAACATCATTGATTCTTGAGAAGCTCAAACGTGATGCGTAACATGAGAATGAACCTCATTGGTTCTTGCTGAAGCTCAAACGTGATGCGTAACACGAGAATGAACCTCATTGGTTCTTGAGAAGCTCAAACGTGATGCGTAACATGAGAATGAACCTCATTGGTTCTTACTGAAGCTCAAACGTGATGCGTAACACTAGAATTAACCTCATTGGTTCTTGAGAAGCTCAAACGTGATGCGTAACACGAGAATGAACCTCATTGGTTCTTGAGAAGCTCAAACGTGATGCGTAACACGAGAATGAACCTCATTGGTTCTTGAGAAGCTCAAACGTGATGCGTAACACGAGAATGAACCTCATTGGTTCTTACTGAAGCTCAAACGTGATGCGTAACACTAGAATTAACCTCATTGGTTCTTGAGAAGCTCAAACGTGATGCGTAACACGAGAATGAACCTCATTGGTTCATGATAAGCTCAAACGTGATGCGTAACACGAGAATGAACCTCATTGGTTCTCGCTGAAGCTCAAACGTGATGCGTAACACTAGAATGTACTTCATTGGTTCTCGCTGAAGCTCAAACGTGATGCGTAACACTAGAATGAACCTCATTGGTTCTTGCTGAAGCCCAAACGTGATGCGTAACACGAGAATTAACCTCATTGGTTCTAGCTGAAGCTCAAACGTGATGCGTAACACTAGAATGAACCTCATTGGTTCTCGCTGAAGCTCAAACGTGATGCGTAACACGAGAATGAACATCATTGGTTCTTGAGAAGCTCAAACGTGATGCGTAACACGAGAATGAACCTCATTGGTTCTTGCTGAAGCCCAAACGTGATGCGTAACACTAGAATGAACCTCATTGGTTCTTGCTGAAGCCCAAACGTGATGCGTAACACTAGAATGAACCTCATTGTTTCTTGCTGAAGCCCAAACGTGATGCGTAACATGAGAATGAACCTCATTGGTTCTTGCTGAAGCTCAAACGTGATGCGTAACACGAGAATGAACCTCATTGGTTCTTGCTGAAGCTCAAACGTGATGCGTAACACGAGAATGAACCTCATTGGTTCTTGCTGAAGCTCAAACGTGCTGCGTAACTCGAGAATGAACCTCATTGGTTCTTGCTGAAGCTCAAATGTGATGCGTAACACGAGAATGAACCTCATTGGTTCTTGCTGAAGCTCAAACGTGATGCGTAACACGAGAATGAACCTCATTGTTCTTGCTGAAGCTCAAACGTGATGCGTAACACTAGAATGAACCTCATTGGTTCTTACTGAAGCTCAAACGTGACCCGTAACACTAGAATGAACCTCATTGGTTCTTGCTGTAGCCCAAACGTGATGCGTAACACGAGAATGAACCTCATTGGTTCTCACTGAAGCTCAAACGTGATGCGTAACACGAGAATGAACCTCATTGGTTCTTGCTGAAGCTCAAACGTGATGCGTAACACGAGAATGAACCTCATTGGTTCTGGCTGAAGCTCAAACGTGATGCGTAACACAAGAATTAACCTCATTGGTTCTTGCTGAAGCTCAAACGTGATGCGTAACACGAGAATAAACCTCATTGGTTCTTGCTGAAGCTCAAACGGGATGCGTAACACGAGAATGAACCTCATTGGTTCTTGCTGAAGCTCAAACGTGATGCGTAACACGAGAATGAACCTCATTGGTTCCTTTTGAAGCTCAAACGTGATGCGTAACACGAGAATGAACCTCATTGATTCTTGTTGAAGCTCAAACGTGATGCGTAACACAAGAATGAACCTCATTGGTTCTTGCTGAAGCCCAAACGTAATGCGTAACATGAGAATAAACCTCATTGGTTCTTGAGAAGCTCAAACGTTATGCGTAACACGAAAATAAACCTCATTGGTTCTTGAGAAGCTCAAATGTGATGCGTAACACGAGAATGAACCTCATTGGTTCTTGCTGAAGCTCAAACGTGATGCGTAACATGAGAATGAACCTCATTGGTTCTTGCTGAAGCCCAAACGTGATGCGTAACACGAGAATGAACCTCATTGGTTCTTGCTGAAGCTCAAACGGGATGCGTAACACGAGAATGAACCTCATTGGTTCCTTTTGAAGCTCAAACGTGATGCGTAACACGAGAATGAACCTCATTGGTTCTCACTGAAGCTCAAACGTGATGCGTAACACGAGAATGAACCTCATTGGTTCTTGCTGAAGCTCAAACGTGATGCGTAACACGAGAATGAACCTCATTGGTTCTGGCTGAAGCTCAAACGTGATGCGTAACACAAGAATTAACCTCATTGGTTCTTGCTGAAGCTCAAACGTGATGCGTAACACGAGAATGAACCTCATTGGTTCTTGCTGAAGCTCAAACGGGATGCGTAACACGAGAATGAACCTCATTGGTTCCTTTTGAAGCTCAAACGTGATGCGTAACACGAGAATGAACCTCATTGATTCTTGCTGAAGCCCAAACGTGATGCGTAACATGAGAATAAACCTCATTGGTTCTTGAGAAGCTCAAACGTGATGCGTAACACGAAAATAAACCTCATTGGTTCTTGAGAAGCTCAAACGTGATGCGTAACACGAGAATGAACCTCATTGGTTCTTGCTGAAGCCCAAACGTGATGCGTAACACGAGAATGAACCTCATTGGTTCTTGCTGAAGCTCAAAAGTGATGCGTAACACAAGAATGAACCTCATTGGTTCTTGCTGAAGCCCAAACGTGATGCGTAACACGAGAATAAACCTCATTGGTTCTTGAGAAGCTCAAACGTGATGCGTAACACGAGAATGAACCTCATTGGTTCTTGCTGAAGCTCAAACGTGATGCGTAACATGAGAATGAACCTCATTGGTTCTTGCTGAAGCCCAAACGTGATGCGTAACACGAGAATGAACCTCATTGGTTCTTGCTGAAGCTCAAAAGTGATGCGTAACACGAGAATGAGCCTCATTGGTTCTTGCTGAAGCTCAAAAGTGATGCGTAACACGAGAATTAACCTCATTGGTTCTTGCTGAAGCTCAAACGTGATGCGTAACATGAGAATTAACCTCATTGATTCTTATTGAAGCTCAAACGTGATGCGTAACATGAGAATGAACCTCATTGGTCCTTGAGAAGCTCAAACGTGATGCGTAACACGAGAATGAACCTCATTGGTTTTTGCTGAAGCTCAAACGTGATGCGTAACACGAGAATGAACCTCATTGGTTCTTGCTGAAGCTGAAACGTGATGCGTAACACGAGAATGAACCTCATTGGTTCTTGAGAAGCTCAAACGTGATGCGTAACATGAGAATGAACCTCATTGGTTCTTGCTGAAGCTCAAACGTGATGCGTAACACGAGAATGAACCTCATTGGTTCTTGAGAAGCTCAAACGTGATGCGTAACTCGAGAATGAACCTCATTGGTTCTTGCTGAAGCTCAAACGTGATGCGTAACATGAGAATGAACCTCATTGGTTCTTGCTGAAGCTCAAACGTGATGCGTAACATGAGAATGAAACTCAATGTTTCTTGCTGAAGCTCAAACGTGATGCGTAACATGAGAATGAACCTCATTGGTTCTTGAGAAGCTCAAACGTGATGCGTAACATGAGAATGAACCTCATTGGTTCTTGCTGAAGCTCAAACGTGATGCGTAACATGAGAATGAACCTCATTGGTTCTTGAGAAGCTCAAACGTGATGCGTAACACGAGAATGAACCTCATTGGTTCTTGCTGAAGCTGAAACGTGATGCGTAACCTGAGAATGAACCTCATTGGTTCTCGCTGAAGCCCAAACGTGATGTGTAACACGAGAATGAACCTCATTGGTTCTTGAGAAGCTCAAACGTGATGCGTAACACGAGAATGAACCTCATTGGTTCTTGCTGAAGCTCAAACGTGATGCGTAACATGAGAATGAACCTCATTGGTTCTTGAGAAGCTCAAACGTGATGCGTAACACGAGAATGAACCTCATTGGTTCTGGCTGAAGCTCAAACGTGATGCGTAACACAAGAATTAACCTCATTGGTTCTTGAGAAGCTCAAACGTGATGCGTAACATGAGAATGAACCTCATTGGTTCTTGAGAAGCTCAAACGTGATGCGTAACACGAGAATGAACCTCATTGGTTCTTGCTGAAGCTGAAACGTGATGCGTAACCTGAGAATGAACCTCATTGGTTCTCGCTGAAGCCCAAACGTGATGTGTAACACGAGAATGAACCTCATTGGTTCTTGAGAAGCTCAAACGTGATGCGTAACACGAGAATGAACCTCATTGGTTCTTGCTGAAGCTCAAACGTGATGCGTAACATGAGAATGAACCTCATTGGTTCTTGAGAAGCTCAAACGTGATGCGTAACACGAGAATGAACCTCATTGGTTCTGGCCGAAGCTCAAACGTGATGCGTAACACGAGAATGAACCTCATTGGTTCTTGCTGAAGCTCAAACGGGATGCGTAACACGAGAATGAACCTCATTGGTTCTTGTTGAAGCTCAAACGTGATGCGTAACACGAGAATGAACCTCATTGATTCTTGTTGAAGCTCAAACGTGATGCGTAACACGAGAATAAACCTCATTGGTTCTTTCTGAAGCCCAAACGTGATGCGTAACATGAGAATAAACCTCATTGGTTCTTTCTGAAGCCCAAACGTGATGCTTAACATGAGAATAAACCTCATTGGTTCTTGAGAAGCTCAAACGTGATGCGTAACACGAAAATAAACCTCATTGGTTCTTGAGAAGCTCAAACGTGATGCGTAACACGAGAATGAACCTCATTGGTTCTTGCTGAAGCTCAAACGTGATGCGTAACATGAGAATGAACCTCATTGGTTCTTGCTGAAGCCCAAACGTGATGCGTAACACGAGAATGAACCTCATTGGTTCTTGCTGAAGCTCAAAAGTGATGCGTAACACAAGAATGAACCTCATTGGTTCTTGCTGAAGCCCAAACGTGATGCGTAACACGAGAATAAACCTCATTGGTTCTTGAGAAGCTCAAACGTGATGCGTAACACGAGAATGAACCTCATTGGTTCTTGCTGAAGCTCAAACGTGATGCGTAACATGAGAATGAACCTCATTGGTTCTTGCTGAAGCCCAAACGTGATGCGTAACACGAGAATGAACCTCATTGGTTCTTGCTGAAGCTCAAAAGTGATGCGTAACACGAGAATGAACCTCATTGGTTCTTGCTGAAGCTCAAAAGTGATGCGTAACACGAGAATTAACCTCATTGGTTCTTGCTGAAGCTCAAACGTGATGCGTAACATGAGAATTAACCTCATTGGTTCTTATTGAAGCTCAAACGTGATGCGTAACATGAGAATGAACCTCATTGGTTCTTGAGAAGCTCAAACGTGATGCGTAACACGAGAATGAACCTCATTGGTTCTTGCTGAAGCTCAAACGTGATGCGTAACACGAGAATGAACCTCATTGGTTCTTGCTGAAGCTGAAACGTGATGCGTAACATGAGAATGAACCTCATTGGTTCTCGCTGAAGCCCAAACGTGATGTGTAACACGAGAATGAACCTCATTGGTTCTTGAGAAGCTCAAACGTGATGCGTAACACGAGAATGAACCTCATTGGTTCTTGCTGAAGCTCAAACGTGATGCGTAACACGAGAATGAACCTCATTGGTTCTTGAGAAGCTCAAACGTGATGCGTAACTCGAGAATGAACCTCATTGGTTCTTGCTGAAGCTCAAACGTGATGCGTAACATGAGAATGAACCTCATTGGTTCTTGCTGAAGCTCAAACGTGATGCGTAACATGAGAATGAAACTCAATGTTTCTTGCTGAAGCTCAAACGTGATGCGTAACATGAGAATGAACCTCATTGGTTCTTGAGAAGCTCAAACGTGATGCGTAACACGAGAATGAACCTCATTGGTTCTTGCTGAAGCTCAAACGTGATGCGTAACACGAGAATGAACCTCATTGGTTCTTGCTGAAGATGAAACGTGATGCGTAACCTGAGAATGAACCTCATTGGTTCTCGCTGAAGCCCAAACGTGATGCGTAACACGAGAATGAACCTCATTGGTTCTTGAGAAGCTCAAACGTGATGCGTAACACGAGAATGAACCTCATTGGTTCTTGCTGAAGCTCAAACGTGATGCGTAACATGAGAATGAACCTCATTGGTTCTTGAGAAGCTCAAACGTGATGCGTAACACGAGAATGAACCTCATTGGTTCTTGCTGAAGCTCAAACGTGATGCGTAACACGAGAATGAACCTCATTGGTTCTTGCTGAAGCCCAAACGTGATGCGTAACATGAGAATAAACCTCATTGGTTCTTGAGAAGCTCAAACGTGATGCGTAACACGAGAATGAACCTCATTGGTTCTTACTGAAGCTCAAACATGATGCGTAACACGAGAATGAACTTCATTGGTTCTTGAGAAGCTCAAACGTGATGCGTAACACGAGAATAAACCTCATTGGTTCTTGAGAAGCTCAAACGTGATGCGTAACACGAGAATGAACCTCATTGGTTCTTGCTGAAGCTCAAACGTGATGCGTAACACTAGAATGAACCTCATTGGTTCTTACTGAAGCTCAAACGTGATGCGTAACACTAGAATTAACCTCATTGGTTCTTGAGAAGCTCAAACGTGATGCGTAACACGAGAATGAACCTCATTGGTTCTTGAGAAGCTCAAACATGATGCGTAACACGAGAATGAACCTCATTGGTTCTTGAGAAGCTCAAACATGATGCGTAACACGAGAATGAACTTCATTGGTTCTTGAGAAGCTCAAACGTGATGCGTAACACGAGAATGAACCTCATTGGTTCTTGAGACGCTCAAACGTGATGCGTAACACGAGAATGAACCTCATTGGTTCTTGATGTAGCCCAAACGTGATGCGTAACCTGAGAATGAACCTCATTGGTTCTTGCTGAAGCTCAAACGTGATGCGTAACACGAGAATGAACATCATTGGTTCTTGAGAAGCTCAAACTTGATGCGTAACACGAGAATGAACCTCATTGGTTCTTGCTGAAGCTCAAACGTGATGAGTAACACGAGAATGAACATCATTGGTTCTTGAGAAGCTCAAACGTGATGCGTAACACGAGAATGAACCTCATTGGTTCTTGAGAAGCTCAAACGGGATGCGTAACACGAGAATGAACCTCATTGGTTCTTGCTGAAGCTCAAACGTGATGCGTAACACGAGAATGAACATCATTGATTCTTGAGAAGCTCAAACGTGATGCGTAACATGAGAATGAACCTCATTGGTTCTTGCTGAAGCTCAAACGTGATGCGTAACACGAGAATGAACCTCATTGGTTCTTGAGAAGCTCAAACGTGATGCGTAACATGAGAATGAACCTCATTGGTTCTTACTGAAGCTCAAACGTGATGCGTAACACTAGAATTAACCTCATTGGTTCTTGAGAAGCTCAAACGTGATGCGTAACACGAGAATGAACCTCATTGGTTCTTGAGAAGCTCAAACGTGATGCGTAACACGAGAATGAACCTCATTGGTTCTTGAGAAGCTCAAACGTGATGCGTAACACGAGAATGAACCTCATTGGTTCTTACTGAAGCTCAAACGTGATGCGTAACACTAGAATTAACCTCATTGGTTCTTGAGAAGCTCAAACGTGATGCGTAACACGAGAATGAACCTCATTGGTTCATGATAAGCTCAAACGTGATGCGTAACACGAGAATGAACCTCATTGGTTCTCGCTGAAGCTCAAACGTGATGCGTAACACTAGAATGTACTTCATTGGTTCTCGCTGAAGCTCAAACGTGATGCGTAACACTAGAATGAACCTCATTGGTTCTTGCTGAAGCCCAAACGTGATGCGTAACACGAGAATTAACCTCATTGGTTCTAGCTGAAGCTCAAACGTGATGCGTAACACTAGAATGAACCTCATTGGTTCTCGCTGAAGCTCAAACGTGATGCGTAACACGAGAATGAACATCATTGGTTCTTGAGAAGCTCAAACGTGATGCGTAACACGAGAATGAACCTCATTGGTTCTTGCTGAAGCCCAAACGTGATGCGTAACACTAGAATGAACCTCATTGGTTCTTGCTGAAGCCCAAACGTGATGCGTAACACTAGAATGAACCTCATTGTTTCTTGCTGAAGCCCAAACGTGATGCGTAACATGAGAATGAACCTCATTGGTTCTTGCTGAAGCTCAAACGTGATGCGTAACACGAGAATGAACCTCATTGGTTCTTGCTGAAGCTCAAACGTGATGCGTAACACGAGAATGAACCTCATTGGTTCTTGCTGAAGCTCAAACGTGCTGCGTAACTCGAGAATGAACCTCATTGGTTCTTGCTGAAGCTCAAATGTGATGCGTAACACGAGAATGAACCTCATTGGTTCTTGCTGAAGCTCAAACGTGATGCGTAACACGAGAATGAACCTCATTGTTCTTGCTGAAGCTCAAACGTGATGCGTAACACTAGAATGAACCTCATTGGTTCTTACTGAAGCTCAAACGTGACCCGTAACACTAGAATGAACCTCATTGGTTCTTGCTGTAGCCCAAACGTGATGCGTAACACGAGAATGAACCTCATTGGTTCTCACTGAAGCTCAAACGTGATGCGTAACACGAGAATGAACCTCATTGGTTCTTGCTGAAGCTCAAACGTGATGCGTAACACGAGAATGAACCTCATTGGTTCTGGCTGAAGCTCAAACGTGATGCGTAACACAAGAATTAACCTCATTGGTTCTTGCTGAAGCTCAAACGTGATGCGTAACACGAGAATAAACCTCATTGGTTCTTGCTGAAGCTCAAACGGGATGCGTAACACGAGAATGAACCTCATTGGTTCTTGCTGAAGCTCAAACGTGATGCGTAACACGAGAATGAACCTCATTGGTTCCTTTTGAAGCTCAAACGTGATGCGTAACACGAGAATGAACCTCATTGATTCTTGTTGAAGCTCAAACGTGATGCGTAACACAAGAATGAACCTCATTGGTTCTTGCTGAAGCCCAAACGTAATGCGTAACATGAGAATAAACCTCATTGGTTCTTGAGAAGCTCAAACGTTATGCGTAACACGAAAATAAACCTCATTGGTTCTTGAGAAGCTCAAATGTGATGCGTAACACGAGAATGAACCTCATTGGTTCTTGCTGAAGCTCAAACGTGATGCGTAACATGAGAATGAACCTCATTGGTTCTTGCTGAAGCCCAAACGTGATGCGTAACACGAGAATGAACCTCATTGGTTCTTGCTGAAGCTCAAACGGGATGCGTAACACGAGAATGAACCTCATTGGTTCCTTTTGAAGCTCAAACGTGATGCGTAACACGAGAATGAACCTCATTGGTTCTCACTGAAGCTCAAACGTGATGCGTAACACGAGAATGAACCTCATTGGTTCTTGCTGAAGCTCAAACGTGATGCGTAACACGAGAATGAACCTCATTGGTTCTGGCTGAAGCTCAAACGTGATGCGTAACACAAGAATTAACCTCATTGGTTCTTGCTGAAGCTCAAACGTGATGCGTAACACGAGAATGAACCTCATTGGTTCTTGCTGAAGCTCAAACGGGATGCGTAACACGAGAATGAACCTCATTGGTTCCTTTTGAAGCTCAAACGTGATGCGTAACACGAGAATGAACCTCATTGATTCTTGCTGAAGCCCAAACGTGATGCGTAACATGAGAATAAACCTCATTGGTTCTTGAGAAGCTCAAACGTGATGCGTAACACGAAAATAAACCTCATTGGTTCTTGAGAAGCTCAAACGTGATGCGTAACACGAGAATGAACCTCATTGGTTCTTGCTGAAGCCCAAACGTGATGCGTAACACGAGAATGAACCTCATTGGTTCTTGCTGAAGCTCAAAAGTGATGCGTAACACAAGAATGAACCTCATTGGTTCTTGCTGAAGCCCAAACGTGATGCGTAACACGAGAATAAACCTCATTGGTTCTTGAGAAGCTCAAACGTGATGCGTAACACGAGAATGAACCTCATTGGTTCTTGCTGAAGCTCAAACGTGATGCGTAACATGAGAATGAACCTCATTGGTTCTTGCTGAAGCCCAAACGTGATGCGTAACACGAGAATGAACCTCATTGGTTCTTGCTGAAGCTCAAAAGTGATGCGTAACACGAGAATGAGCCTCATTGGTTCTTGCTGAAGCTCAAAAGTGATGCGTAACACGAGAATTAACCTCATTGGTTCTTGCTGAAGCTCAAACGTGATGCGTAACATGAGAATTAACCTCATTGATTCTTATTGAAGCTCAAACGTGATGCGTAACATGAGAATGAACCTCATTGGTCCTTGAGAAGCTCAAACGTGATGCGTAACACGAGAATGAACCTCATTGGTTTTTGCTGAAGCTCAAACGTGATGCGTAACACGAGAATGAACCTCATTGGTTCTTGCTGAAGCTGAAACGTGATGCGTAACACGAGAATGAACCTCATTGGTTCTTGAGAAGCTCAAACGTGATGCGTAACATGAGAATGAACCTCATTGGTTCTTGCTGAAGCTCAAACGTGATGCGTAACACGAGAATGAACCTCATTGGTTCTTGAGAAGCTCAAACGTGATGCGTAACTCGAGAATGAACCTCATTGGTTCTTGCTGAAGCTCAAACGTGATGCGTAACATGAGAATGAACCTCATTGGTTCTTGCTGAAGCTCAAACGTGATGCGTAACATGAGAATGAAACTCAATGTTTCTTGCTGAAGCTCAAACGTGATGCGTAACATGAGAATGAACCTCATTGGTTCTTGAGAAGCTCAAACGTGATGCGTAACATGAGAATGAACCTCATTGGTTCTTGCTGAAGCTCAAACGTGATGCGTAACATGAGAATGAACCTCATTGGTTCTTGAGAAGCTCAAACGTGATGCGTAACACGAGAATGAACCTCATTGGTTCTTGCTGAAGCTGAAACGTGATGCGTAACCTGAGAATGAACCTCATTGGTTCTCGCTGAAGCCCAAACGTGATGTGTAACACGAGAATGAACCTCATTGGTTCTTGAGAAGCTCAAACGTGATGCGTAACACGAGAATGAACCTCATTGGTTCTTGCTGAAGCTCAAACGTGATGCGTAACATGAGAATGAACCTCATTGGTTCTTGAGAAGCTCAAACGTGATGCGTAACACGAGAATGAACCTCATTGGTTCTGGCTGAAGCTCAAACGTGATGCGTAACACAAGAATTAACCTCATTGGTTCTTGAGAAGCTCAAACGTGATGCGTAACATGAGAATGAACCTCATTGGTTCTTGAGAAGCTCAAACGTGATGCGTAACACGAGAATGAACCTCATTGGTTCTTGCTGAAGCTGAAACGTGATGCGTAACCTGAGAATGAACCTCATTGGTTCTCGCTGAAGCCCAAACGTGATGTGTAACACGAGAATGAACCTCATTGGTTCTTGAGAAGCTCAAACGTGATGCGTAACACGAGAATGAACCTCATTGGTTCTTGCTGAAGCTCAAACGTGATGCGTAACATGAGAATGAACCTCATTGGTTCTTGAGAAGCTCAAACGTGATGCGTAACACGAGAATGAACCTCATTGGTTCTGGCCGAAGCTCAAACGTGATGCGTAACACGAGAATGAACCTCATTGGTTCTTGCTGAAGCTCAAACGGGATGCGTAACACGAGAATGAACCTCATTGGTTCTTGTTGAAGCTCAAACGTGATGCGTAACACGAGAATGAACCTCATTGATTCTTGTTGAAGCTCAAACGTGATGCGTAACGCGAGAATAAACCTCATTGGTTCTTTCTGAAGCCCAAACGTGATGCGTAACATGAGAATAAACCTCATTGGTTCTTTCTGAAGCCCAAACGTGATGCTTAACATGAGAATAAACCTCATTGGTTCTTGAGAAGCTCAAACGTGATGCGTAACACGAAAATAAACCTCATTGGTTCTTGAGAAGCTCAAACGTGATGCGTAACACGAGAATGAACCTCATTGGTTCTTGCTGAAGCTCAAACGTGATGCGTAACATGAGAATGAACCTCATTGGTTCTTGCTGAAGCCCAAACGTGATGCGTAACACGAGAATGAACCTCATTGGTTCTTGCTGAAGCTCAAAAGTGATGCGTAACACAAGAATGAACCTCATTGGTTCTTGCTGAAGCCCAAACGTGATGCGTAACACGAGAATAAACCTCATTGGTTCTTGAGAAGCTCAAACGTGATGCGTAACACGAGAATGAACCTCATTGGTTCTTGCTGAAGCTCAAACGTGATGCGTAACATGAGAATGAACCTCATTGGTTCTTGCTGAAGCCCAAACGTGATGCGTAACACGAGAATGAACCTCATTGGTTCTTGCTGAAGCTCAAAAGTGATGCGTAACACGAGAATGAACCTCATTGGTTCTTGCTGAAGCTCAAAAGTGATGCGTAACACGAGAATTAACCTCATTGGTTCTTGCTGAAGCTCAAACGTGATGCGTAACATGAGAATTAACCTCATTGGTTCTTATTGAAGCTCAAACGTGATGCGTAACATGAGAATGAACCTCATTGGTTCTTGAGAAGCTCAAACGTGATGCGTAACACGAGAATGAACCTCATTGGTTCTTGCTGAAGCTCAAACGTGATGCGTAACACGAGAATGAACCTCATTGGTTCTTGCTGAAGCTGAAACGTGATGCGTAACATGAGAATGAACCTCATTGGTTCTCGCTGAAGCCCAAACGTGATGTGTAACACGAGAATGAACCTCATTGGTTCTTGAGAAGCTCAAACGTGATGCGTAACACGAGAATGAACCTCATTGGTTCTTGCTGAAGCTCAAACGTGATGCGTAACACGAGAATGAACCTCATTGGTTCTTGAGAAGCTCAAACGTGATGCGTAACTCGAGAATGAACCTCATTGGTTCTTGCTGAAGCTCAAACGTGATGCGTAACATGAGAATGAACCTCATTGGTTCTTGCTGAAGCTCAAACGTGATGCGTAACATGAGAATGAAACTCAATGTTTCTTGCTGAAGCTCAAACGTGATGCGTAACATGAGAATGAACCTCATTGGTTCTTGAGAAGCTCAAACGTGATGCGTAACACGAGAATGAACCTCATTGGTTCTTGCTGAAGCTCAAACGTGATGCGTAACACGAGAATGAACCTCATTGGTTCTTGCTGAAGATGAAACGTGATGCGTAACCTGAGAATGAACCTCATTGGTTCTCGCTGAAGCCCAAACGTGATGCGTAACACGAGAATGAACCTCATTGGTTCTTGAGAAGCTCAAACGTGATGCGTAACACGAGAATGAACCTCATTGGTTCTTGCTGAAGCTCAAACGTGATGCGTAACATGAGAATGAACCTCATTGGTTCTTGAGAAGCTCAAACGTGATGCGTAACACGAGAATGAACCTCATTGGTTCTTGCTGAAGCTCAAACGTGATGCGTAACACGAGAATGAACCTCATTGGTTCTTGCTGAAGCTCAAACGTGATGCTTAACATGAGAATGAACCTCATTGGTTCTTGAGAAGCTCAAACGTGATGCGTAACACGAGAATGAACCTCATTGGTTCTTGCTGAAGCTCAAACGTGATGCGTAACACGAGAAGGAACCTCATTGGTTCTTGCTGAAGCTCAAACGTGATAAGTAACATGAGAATGAAACTCAATGTTTCTTGCTGAAGCTCAAACGTGATGCTTAACATGAGAATGAACCTCATTGGTTCTTGAGAAGCTCAAACGTGATGCGTAACACGAGAATGAACCTCATTGGTTCTTGAGAAGCTCAAACGTGATGCGTAACACGAGAATGAATCCCCTTGGTTCTTGAGAAACTCAAACGTGATGCGTAACACGAGAATGAACCTCATTGGTTCTTGCAGAAGCTCAAACGTGATGCGTAACATGAGAATGAACCTCATTGGTTCTTGCTGAAGCCCAAACGTGATGCGTAACACGAGAATGAACCTCATTGGTTCTTGTTGAAACTCAAACCTGATGCGTAACACGAGAGTGAACCTCATTGGTTCTTGAGAAGCTCAAACGTGATGCGTAACACGAGAATGAACCTCGTTGGTTCTTGCTGAAGCTCAAACGTGATGCGTAACACGAGAATGAACCTCATTGGTTCTTGAGAAGCTCAAACGTGATGCGTAACACGAGAATGAACCTCATTGGTTCTTGCTGAAGCCCAAACGTGATGCGTAACATGAGAATGAACCTCATTGGTTCTTGCAGAAGCTCAAACGTGATGCGTAACATGAGAATGAACCTCATTGGTTCTTGCTGAAGCCCAAACGTGATGCGTAACATGAGAATGAACCTCATTGGTTCTTGCAGAAACTCAAACGTGATGCGTAACACGAGAATGAACCTCATTGGTTCTTGCAGAAGCTCAAACGTGATGCGTAACATGAGAATGAACCTCATTGGTTCTTGCTGAAGCCCAAACGTGATGCGTAACACGAGAATGAACCTCATTGGTTCTTGTTGAAACTCAAACCTGATGCGTAACACGAGAATGAACCTCATTGGTTCTTGAGAAGCTCAAACGTGATGCGTAACACGAGAATGAACCTCATTGGTTCTTGCTGAAGCCCAAACGTGATGCGTAACACGAGAATGAACCTCATTGGTTCTTGAGAAGCTCAAACGTGATGCGTAACACGAGAATGAACCTCATTGGTTCTTGAGAAGCTCAAACGTGATGCGTAACATGAGAATGAAACTCATTGGTTCTTGCTGAAGCTCAAACGTGATGCGTAACATGAGAATGAAACTCATTGGTTCTTGCTGAAGCTCAAACGTGATGCGTAACATGAGAATAAAACTCATTGGTTCTTGAGAAGCTAAAACGTGATGCGTAACACGAGAATGAACCTCATTGGTTCTTGCTGAAGCTCAAACGTGATGCGTAACTCGAGAATGAACCTCATTGGTTCTTGAGAAGCTCAAACGTGATGCGTAACTCGAGAATGAACCTCATTGGTTCTTGAGAAGCTCAAACGTGATGCGTAACACGAGAATGAACCTCATTGGTTCTTGAGAAGCTCAAACGTGATGCGTAACATGAGAATGAACCTCATTGATTCTTGCTGAAGCCCAAACGTGATGCGTAACACGAGAATGAACCTCATTGGTTCTTGAGAAACTCAAACGTGATGCGTAACACGAGAATGAACCTCATTGGTTCTTGCAGAAGCTCAAACGTGATGCGTAACATGAGAATGAACCTCATTGGTTCTTGCTGAAGACCAAACGTGATGCGTAACACGAGAATGAACCTCATTGGTTCTTGTTGAAACTCAAACCTGATGCGTAACACGAGAATGAACCTCATTGGTTCTTGCTGAAGCTCAAACGTGATGCGTAACATGAGAATGAACCTCATTGGTTCTTGCTGAAGCCCAAACGTGATGCGTAACACGAGAATGAACCTCATTGGTTCTTGCTGAAGCTCAAACGTGATGCGTAACATGAGAATGAACCTCATTGGTTCTTGCTGAAGCTCAAACGTGATGCGTAACACGAGAATGAACCTCATTGGTTCTTGCAGAAGCTCAAACGTGATGCGTAACATGAGAATGAACCTCATTGGTTCTTGCTGAAGCCCAAACGTGATGCGTAACACGAGAATGAACCTCATTGGTTCTTGTTGAAACTCAAACCTGATGCGTAACACGAGAATGAACCTCATTGGTTCTTGCTGAAGCTCAAACGTGATGCGTAACATGAGAATGAACCTCATTGGTTCTTGCTGAAGCCCAAACGTGATGCGTAACACGAGAATGAACCTCATTGGTTCTTGTTGAAACTCAAACCTGATGCGTAACACTAGAATGAACCTCATTGGTTCTTGCTGAAGCTCAAACGTGATGCGTAACACGAGAATGAACCTCATTGGTTCTTGTTGAAACTCAAACGTGATGCGTAACACGAGAATGAACCTCATTGGTTCTTGCTGAAGCTCAAACGTGATGCGTAACACGAGAATGAACCTCATTGGTTCTTGCTGAAGCTCAAACGTGATGCGTAACACTAGAATGAACCTCATTGGTTCTTGCTGAAGCTCAAACGTGATGCGTAACATGAGAATGAACCTCATTGGTTCTTGCTGAAGCCCAAACGTGATGCGTAACACGAGAATGAACCTCATTGGTTCTTGTTGAAGCTCAAACGTGATGCGTAACACTAGAATGAACCTCATTGGTTCTTGCTGAAGCTCAAACGTGATGCGTAACACGAGAATTAACCTCATTGGTTCTCGCTGAAGCTCAAACGTGATGCGTAACACGAGAATTAACCTCATTGGTTCTTGCTGAAGCTCAAACGTGATGCGTAACACGAGAATGAACCTCATTGGTTCTTGAGAAGCTCAAACGTGATGCGTAACACGAGAATGAACCTCATTGGTTCTTGCTGAAGCTCAAACGTGATGCGTAACACGAGAATGAACCTCATTGGTTCTTGAGAAGCTCAAACGTGATGCGTAACTCGAGAATGAACCTCATTGGTTCTTGCTGAAGCTCAAACGTGATGCGTAACATGAGAATGAACCTCATTGGTTCTTGCTGAAGCTCAAACGTGATGCGTAACATGAGAATGAAACTCAATGTTTCTTGCTGAAGCTCAAACGTGATGCGTAACATGAGAATGAAACTCAATGTTTCTTGCTGAAGCTCAAACGTGATGCGTAACATGAGAATGAAACTCAATGTTTCTTGCTGAAGCTCAAACGTGATGCGTAACATGAGAATGAACCTCATTGGTTCTTGCTGAAGCCCAAACGTGATGCGTAACACGAGAATGAACCTCATTGGTTCTTGCTGAAGCTCAAACGTGATGCGTAACACGAGAATGAACCTCATTGGTTCTTGCTGAAGCTCAAACGTGATGCGTAACATGAGAATAAACCTCATTGGTTCTTACTGAAGCTCAAACGTGATGCTTAACATGAGAATGAACCTCATTGGTTCTTGAGAAGCTCAAACGTGATGCGTAACACGAGAATGAACCTCATTGGTTCTTGCTGAAGCTCAAACGTGATGCGTAACACGACAATGAACCTCATTGGTTCTTGCTGAAGCTCAAACGTGATGCGTAACATGAGAATGAAACTCAATGGTTCTTGAGAAGCTCAAACGTGATGCGTAACACGAGAATGAACCTCATTGGTTCTTGAGAAGCTCAAACGTGATGCGTAACACGAGAATGAACCTCATTGGTTCTTGAGAAGCTCAAACGTGATGCGTAACACGAGAATGAACCTCATTGGTTCTTGAGAAGCTCAAACGTGATGCGTAACACGAGAATGAACCCCCTTGGTTCTTGAGAAACTCAAACGTGATGCGTAACACGAGAATGAACCTCATTGGTTCTTGCAGAAGCTCAAACGTGATGCGTAACATGAGAATGAACCTCATTGGTTCTTGCTGAAGCCCAAACGTGATGCGTAACACGAGAATGAACCTCATTGGTTCTTGAGAAGCTCAAACGTGATGCGTAACATGAGAATGAACCTCATTGGTTCTTGTTGAAACTCAAACCTGATGCGTAACACGAGAATGAACCTCATTGGTTCTTGAGAAGCTCAAACGTGATGCGTAACACGAGAATGAACCTCGTTGGTTCTTGCTGAAGCTCAAACGTGATGCGTAACACGAGAATGAACCTCATTGGTTCTTGAGAAGCTCAAACGTGATGCGTAACACGAGAATGAACCTCAATGTTTCTTGCTGAAGCTCAAACGTGATGCGTAACATGAGAATGAAACTCATTGGTTCTTGCTGAAGCTCAAACGTGATGCGTAACATGAGAATGAAACTCATTGGTTCTTGCTGAAGCTCAAACGTGATGCGTAACATGAGAATGAAACTCATTGGTTCTTGCTGAAGCTCAAACGTGATGCGTAACACGAGAATGAACCTCATTGGTTCTTGCTGAAGCCCAAACGTGATGCGTAACATGAGAATGAACCTCAATGTTTCTCGCTGAAGCTCAAACGTGATGCGTAACATGAGAATGAAACTCATTGGTTCTTGCTGAAGCTCGAACGTGATGCGTAACATGAGAATGAAACTCATTGGTTCTTGAGAAGCTAAAACGTGATGCGTAACACGAGAATGAACCTCATTGGTTCTTGCTGAAGCTCAAACGTGATGCGTAACTCGAGAATGAATCTCATTGGTTCTTGAGAAGCTCAAACGTGATGCGTAACTCGAGAATGAACCTCATTGGTTCTTGAGAAGCTCAAACGTGATGCGTAACACGAGAATGAACCTCATTGGTTCTTGAGAAGCTCAAACGTGATGCGTAACACGAGAATGAACCTCATTGGTTCTTGAGAAGCTCAAACGTGATGCGTAACACGAGAATGAACCTCATTGGTTCTTGTTGAAACTCAAACCTGATGCGTAACACGAGAATGAACCTCATTGGTTCTTGCTGAAGCTCAAACGTGATGCGTAACATGAGAATGAACCTCATTGGTTCTTGCTGAAGCCCAAACGTGATGCGTAACACGAGAATGAACCTCATTGGTTCTTGCTGAAGCTCAAACGTGATGCGTAACATGAGAATGAACCTCATTGGTTCTTGCTGAAGCTCAAACGTGATGCGTAACACGAGAATGAACCTCATTGGTTCTTGCAGAAGCTCAAACGTGATGCGTAACATGAGAATTAACCTCATTGGTTCTTGCTGAAGCCCAAACGTGATGCGTAACACGAGAATGAACCTCATTGGTTCTTGTTGAAACTCAAACCTGATGCGTAACACTAGAATGAACCTCATTGGTTCTTGCTGAAGCTCAAACGTGATGCGTAACACGAGAATGAACCTCATTGGTTCTTGTTGAAACTCAAACGTGATGCGTAACACGAGAATGAACCTCATTGGTTCTTGCTGAAGCTCAAACGTGATGCGTAACACGAGAATGAACCTCATTGGTTCTTGCTGAAGCTCAAACGTGATGCGTAACACTAGAATGAACCTCATTGGTTCTTGCTGAAGCTCAAACGTGATGCGTAACATGAGAATGAACCTCATTGGTTCTTGCTGAAGCCCAAAAGTGATGCGTAACACGAGAATGAACCTCATTGGTTCTTGTTGAAGCTCAAACGTGATGCGTAACACTAGAATGAACCTCATTGGTTCTTGCTGAAGCTCAAACGTGATGCGTAACACGAGAATTAACCTCATTGGTTCTTGCTGAAGCTCAAACGTGATGCGTAACACGAGAATTAACCTCATTGGTTCTTGCTGAAGCTCAAACGTGATGCGTAACACGAGAATGAACCTCATTGGTTCTTGAGAAGCTCAAACGTGATGCGTAACACGAGAATGAACCTCATTGGTTCTTGCTGAAGCTCAAACCTGATGCGTAACACTAGAATGAACCTCATTGGTTCTTGAGAAGAGGCTTGTTTGAGATGAGCAAAATCTGCGCAGAACCGATCACCGGTGATCAGCGCGAGATGCATTCCGGTTAGAAATGTGTCCGAGGGCGGTCCGCCTTGCTCTGATGCCATGCCGACGTATGTCAAAAAACTCTCGCGAGCGAAAGGCGGATGTGTCGGATTCTGCAGTCGAGTGCAGTTGCTCTCCACCGACTGCGCTGAGCAAAAGCATGATGGGAAACGACTTGCTGATGACACAGCTTAATGCTTATTGGTTTAAACAACCGTGATGTATGGTTCTTTTTAAAAATGTTTGATTTTAAAACTCTGATATCATGTTTTTATGTGTGAATATTCCCAAACTCTCTAACAAAGGCGATCTCTCTGTGGGTTATGTGATTGTTGTTATATTTATAAAATATATATACAAACATGTATGTAGGCCTAATTAAAGTCAAAATGATTGATAAACACGTCTTTCGAATGGAAATAAATAACAAAAACTTTGGGTGTCTTGTTCATAATATTTATTTTCATATAAAAGCAACAGAACTTAAATTACATCCAGTTTATCAGCAACAAAGCATACAAGTGTGAATCCCGCGATATCCGCCTTTGATCTCGCAGGTGTCGGATCCACTACGAGAAGAGAGAACTATCCGTCTTGCCTGCATTTTTTTCACTCCTCCCCTCACTGCAGCCGCCTAGTCTCGGCTGAACTGCAGACGAGGCGAGGCGCATCTCAAACAAGCCTAAGATCAAACGTGATGCGTAATACGAGAATGAACCTCATTGGTTCTTGCTGAAGCCCAAACGTGATGCGCCCATGACCAGTGTCCAGAGACGGCTCCAGCCCATGACCACTGTCCAGAGACGGCTCCAGCCCATGACCAGTGTCCAGAGATGGCTTCAGCCCATGACCAGTGTCCAGAGATGGCTTCAGCCCATGACCAGTGTCCAGAGATGGCTTCAGCCCATGACCAGTGTCCAGAGATGGCTCCAGCCCATGACCAGTGTCCAGAGACGGCTCCAGCCCATGACCAGTGTCCAGAGATGGCTTCAGCCCATGACCAGTGTCCAGAGATGGCTTCAGCCCATGACCAGTGTCCAGAGACGGCTCCAGCCCATGACCAGTGTCCAGAGATGGCTTCAGCCCATGACCAGTGTCCAGAGATGGCTTCAGCCCATGACCAGTGTCCAGAGATGGCTTCAGCCCATGACCAGTGTCCAGAGATGGCTCCAGCCCATGACCAGTGTCCAGAGATGGCTCCAGCCCATGACCAGTGTCCAGAGATGGCTCCAGCCCATGACCAGTGTCCAGAGACGGCTCCAGCCCATGACCAGTGTCCAGAGATGGCTCCAGCCCATGACCAGTGTCCAAAGACGGCTTCAGCCCATGACCAGTGTCCAGAGACGGTTCCAGTCCATGACCAGTGTCCGGAGACGGCTCCAGCCAATGTCCAGTGTCCAGAGACGGCTCCAGCCGATGACCAGTGTCCAGAGATGGCTCCAGCCCATGACCAGTGTCCAGAGATGGCTCTGTCTTCTTCACAGTGTCCAGAGAGGGCTCCAGCCCATGACCAGTGTCCAAAGATGGCTCCAGCCCATGACCAGTGTCCAGAGATGGCTTCAGCCCATGACCAGTGTCCAGAGATGGCTCCAGCCCATGACCAGTGTCCAGAGAGGGCTCCAGCCCATTTTCAGTGTCCAGAGATGGCTCCAGCACATGACCAGTGTCCAGAGAGGGCTCCGTCTTCCTCACATAGTCCAGAGAGGGCTCCGTCCCCAGCACAGAGTCCAGAGAGGGCTCCGTCCCCAGCACAGAGTCCAGAGGGGGCTCCGTCCCCAGCACAGAGTCCAGAGGGGGCTCCGTCCCCAGCACAGAGTCCAGAGAGGGCTCCGTCCCCAGCACAGAGTCCAGAGAGGGCTCCATCCCCAGCACAGAGTCCAGAGAGGGCTTCGTCCCCAGCACAGTATCCAGAGACGGCTTCGTCCCCAGCACAGTGTCCAGAGAGGGCTCCGTCTTCTTCACAGAGTCCAGAGAGGGCTCTGTCCCCAGCACAGTGTCCAGAGAGGGCTCCGTCTTCTTCACAGTGTCCACAGAGGGCTCCAGCCCATGACCAGTGTCCAGACATGGCTCCAGCCCATGACCAGTGTCCAGAGAGGGCTCCAGCCCATGACCAGTGTCCAGAGAGGGCTCCGTCTTCTTCACAGTGTCCAGAGAGGGCTCCATCCCCAGCACAGTGTCCAGAGAGGGCTCCGTCCCCAGCACAGAGTCCAGAGAGGGCTCTGTCTTCCTCACAGAGTCCAGAGAGGGCTCCGTCCCCAGCACAGAGTCCAGAGAGGACTCCATCCCCAGCACAGACTCCATAGAGGGCTCCGTCTTCTTCACAGTGTCCAGAGAGGGCTCCGTCCCAAGTACAGTGTCCAGAGAGGGCTTCGTCCCCAGCACAGTGTCCAGAGAGGGCTCCGTCTTCTTCACAGAGTCCAGAGAGGGCTCTGTCCCCAGCACAGAGTCCAGAGAGGAGTCCGTCCCCAGCACAGAGTCCAGAGAGGGCTCCATCCCCAGCACAGAGTCCAGAGAGGGCTCCGTCCCCAGCACAGTGTCCAGGGAGGAGTCCGTCCCCTGCACAAAGTCCAGAGAGGGCTCCGTCCCCAGCACAGTGTCCAGAAAGGGCTCCGTCCCCAGCACAGTGTCCAGAAAGGGCTCAGTCCCCTGCACAGAGTCCAGAGAGGGCTCCGTCCCCAGCACAGAGTCCAGAGAGGGCTCTGTCCCCAGCACAGAGTCCAGAGAGGGCTCCGTCTTCTTCACAGTGTCCAGAGAGGGCTCCGTCCCCAGCACAGTGTCCAGAGAGGGCTTCATCCCCAGCACAGTGTCCAGAGAGGGCTCCGTCTTCTTCAAGGAGTCCAGAGAGGGCTCTGTCCCCAGCACAGTGTCCAGAGAGGGCTCCATCCCCAGCACAGTGTCCAGAGAGGGCTCCGTCCCCAGCACAGAGTCCAGAGAGGGCTCCGTCTTCTTCACAGTGTCCAGAGAGGGCTCCGTCCCAAGTACAGTGTCCAGAGAGGGCTTCGTCCCCAGCACAGTGTCCAGAGAGGGCTCCGTCTTCTTCACAGAGTCCAGAGAGGGCTCTGTCCCCAGCACAGAGTCCAGAGAGGAGTCCGTCCCCAGCACAGAGTCCAGAGAGGGCTCCATCCCCAGCACAGAGTCCAGAGAGGGCTCCGTCCCCAGCACAGTGTCCAGAGAGGAGTCCGTCCCCTGCACAAAGTCCAGAGAGGGCTCCGTCCCCAGCACAGTGTCCAGAAAGGGCTCCGTCCCCAGCACAGTGTCCAGAAAGGGCTCCGTCCCCAGCACAGTGTCCAGAGAGGGCTCGGTCCCCAGCACAGAGTCCAGAAAGGGCTCAGTCCCCTGCACAGAGTCCAGAGAGGGCTCCGTCCCCAGCACAGAGTCCAGAGAGGGCTCTGTCCCCAGCACAGAGTCCAGAGAGGGCTCCGTCTTCTTCACAGTGTCCAGAGAGGGCTCCGTCCCCAGCACAGTGTCCAGAGAGGGCTTCATCCCCAGCACAGTGTCCAGAGAGGGCTCCGTCTTCTTCACAGAGTCCAGAGAGGGCTCTGTCCCCAGCACAGTGTCCACAGAGGGCTCCGTCCCCAGCACAGTGTCCAGAGAGGAGTCCGTCCCCTGCACAGAGTCCAGAGAGGGCTCCGTCCCCAGCACAGAGTCCAGAGAGGGCTCCGTCCCCTGCAAAGAGTCCAGAGAGGAGTCCGTCCCCAGCACAGAGTCCAGAGAGGGCTCCATCCCCAGCACAGAGTCCAGAGAGGGCTCCGTCCCCAGCACAGTGTCCAGAGAGGGCTCTGTCCCCAGCACAGAGTCCAGAGAGGGCTCCGTCTTCTTCACAGAGTCCAGAGAGGGCTCCGTCCCCTGCACAGAGTCCAGAGAGGAGTCCGTCCCCAGCACAGAGTCCAGAGAGGGCTCCATCCCCAGCACAGAGTCCAGAGAGGGCTCCGTCCCCAGCACAGTGTCCAGAGAGGGCTCTGTCCCCAGCACAGAGTCCAGAGAGGGCTCCGTCCCCAGCACAGTGTCCAGAGAGGAGTCCGTCCCCTGCACAGAGTCCAGAGAGGGCTCCGTCCCCAGCACAGAGTCCAGAGAGGGCTCCGTCCCCTGCAAAGAGTCCAGAGAGGAGTCCGTCCCCAGCACAGAGTCCAGAGAGGGCTCCATCCACAGCACAGAGTCCAGAGAGGGCTCCGTCCCCAGCACAGTGTCCAGAGAGGGCTCTGTCCCCAGCACAGAGTCCAGAGAGGGCTCCGTCTTCTTCACAGAGTCCAGAGAGGGCTCCGTCCCCTGCAGAGAGTCCAGAGAGGAATCCGTCCCCAGCACAGAGTCCAGAGAGGGCTCCATCCCCAGCACAGAGTCCAGAGAGGGCTCCGTCCCCAGCACAGTGTCCAGAGAGGGCTCTGTCCCCAGCACAGAGTCCAGAGAGGGCTCCGTCCCCAGCACAGTGTCCAGAGAGGGTTCCATCCCCAGCACATAGTCCAGAGAGGGCTCTGTCCTCAGCACAGAGTCCAGAGAGGGCTCCGTCCCCAGCACAGAGTCCAGAGAGGGCTCCGTCCCCAGCACAGAGTCCAGAGAGGGCTCCGTCCCCAGCACAGAGTCCAGAGAGGGCTCCGTCCCATCCCCAGCACAGTGTCCAGAGAGGTCTCCGTCCCCAGAACAGAGTCAAGAGAGGGCTCCATCCCCAGCACATAGCCCAGAGAGGGCTCCGTCCCCAGCACAGTGTCCAGAGAGGGCTCCGTCCCCAGCACAGTGTCCAGAGAGGGCTCCGTCCCCAGCACAGAGTCCAGAGAGGAGTCCGTCCCCAGCACAGAGTCCAGAGAGGGCTCCATCCCCAGCACAGAGTCCAGAGAGGGCTCCGTCCCCAGCACAGTGTCCAGAGAGGGCTCTGTCCACAGCACAGAGTCCAGAGAGGGCTCCGTCCCCATCACAGAGTCCAGAGAGGGCTCCGTCCCCAGCACAGAGTCCAGAGAGGGCTCCGTCCCCAGGACAGAGTCCAGAGAGGGCTCCGTCCCCAGCACAGTGTCCAGAGAGGGCTCCGTCCCCAGCACAGTGTCCAGAGAGGGCTCTGTCCCCAGCATAGAGTCCAGAGAGAGCTCCGTCCCCAGCATAGAGTCCAGAGAGGGCTCCGTCCCCAGCACAGAGTCCAGAGAGGGCTCCGTCTTCTCCACAGTGTCCAGAGAGAGCTCCGTCCCCTGCACAGTGTCCAGAGAGCGCTCCGTCCCCAGCACAGTGTCCAGAGAGGGCTCCGTCCCCAGCACAGTGTCCAGAGAGGGCTCGGTCCCCAGCACAGAGTCCAGAAAGGGCTCAGTCCCCTGCACAGAGTCCAGAGAGGAGTCCGTCCCCAGCACAGAGTCCAGAGAGGGCTCTGTCCCCTGC
This sequence comes from Gobio occitaniae, assembly GCA_033150135.1. Taxonomy (NCBI): domain Eukaryota; kingdom Metazoa; phylum Chordata; class Actinopteri; order Cypriniformes; family Gobionidae; genus Gobio; species Gobio occitaniae. Next base: position 73,675 of record JARQWZ010003449.1, read on the forward strand.
ACAGAGTCCAGAGAGGAGTCCGTCCCCAGCACAGAGTCCAGAGAGGGCTCCGTCTCCTTCACAGTGTCCAGAGAGGGCTCCGTCCCCAGCACAGTGTCCAGAGAGGGCTTCGTTCCCAGCACAGTGTCCAGAGAGGGCTCCGTCTTCTTCACAGAGTCCAGAGAGGGCTTCGTCCCCAGCACAGTGTCCAGAGAGGGCTCCGTCTTCTTCACAGTGTCCACAGAGGGCTCCGTCCCCAGCACAGTGTCCAGAGAGGAGTCCGTCCCCTGCACAGAGTCCAGAGAGGGCTCCGTCCCCTGCAAAGAGTCCAGAGAGGGCTCCGTCTTCTTCACAGAGTCCAGAGAGGGCTTCGTCCCCAGCACAGTGTCCAGAGAGGGCTCCGTCTTCTTCACAGTGTCCACAGAGGGCTCCGTCCCCAGCACATTGTCCAGAGAGGAGTCCGTCCCCTGCACAGAGTCCAGAGAGGGCTCCATCCCCAGCACAGAGTCCAGAGAGGGCTCCGTCCCCAGCACAGTGTCCAGAGAGGGCTCTGTCCCCAGCACAGAGTCCAGAGAGGGCTCCGTCTTCTTCACAGAGTCCAGAGAGGGCTCCGTCCCCTGCACAGAGTCCAGAGAGGAGTCCGTCCCCAGCACAGAGTCCAGAGAGGGCTCCATCCCCAGCACAGAGTCCAGAGAGGGCTCCGTCCCCAGCACAGTGTCCAGAGAGGGCTCTGTCCCCAGCACAGAGTCCAGAGAGGGCTCCGTCCCCAGCACAGTGTCCAGAGAGGGTTCCATCCCCAGCACATAGTCCAGAGAGGGCTCTGTCCTCAGCACAGAGTCCAGAGAGGGCTCCGTCCCCAGCACAGAGTCCAGAGAGGGCTCCGTCCCCAGCACAGAGTCCAGAGAGGGCTCCGTCCCATCCCCAGCACAGTGTCCAGAGAGGGCTCCGTCCCCAGAACAGAGTCAAGAGAGGGCTCCATCCCCAGCACATAGCCCAGAGAGGGCTCCGTCCCCAGCACAGTGTCCAGAGAGGGCTCCGTCCCCAGCACAGTGTCCAGAGAGGGCTCCGTTCCCAGCACAGAGTCCAGAGAGGAGTCCGTCCCCAGCACAGAGTCCAGAGAGGGCTCCATCCCCAGCACAGAGTCCAGAGAGGGCTCCGTCCCCAGCACAGTGTCCAGAGAGGGCTCTGTCCACAGCACAGAGTCCAGAGAGGGCTCCGTCCCCATCACAGAGTCCAGAGAGGGCTTCGTCCCCAGCACAGAGTCCAGAGAGGGCTCCGTCCACAGGACAGAGTCCAGAGAGGGCTCCGTCCCCAGCACAGTGTCCAGAGAGGGCTCCGTCCCCAGCACAGTGTCCAGAGAGGGCTCTGTCCCCAGCATAGAGTCCAGAGAGGGCTCCGTCCCCAGCACAGAGTCCAGAGAGGGCTCCGTCTTCTTCACAGTGTCCAGAGAGAGCTCCGTCCCCTGCACAGTGTCCAGAGAGCGCTCCGTCCCCAGCACAGTGTCCAGAGAGGGCTCCGTCCCCAGCACAGTGTCCAGAGAGGGCTCGGTCCCCAGCACAGAGTCCAGAAAGGGCTCAGTCCCCTGCACAGAGTCCAGAGAGGAGTCCGTCCCCAGCACAGAGTCCAGAGAGGGCTCTGTCCCCTGCACAGAGTCCAGAGAGGAGTCCGTCCCCAGCACAGAGTCCAGAGAGGGCTCCATCCCCAGCACAGAGTCCAGAGAGGGCTCCGTCCCCAGCACAGTGTCCAGAGAGGGCTCTGTCCCCAGCACAGAGTCCAGAGAGGGCTCCGTCCCCAGCACAGTGTCCAGAGAGGGTTCCATCCCCAGCACATAGTCCAGAGAGGGCTCTGTCCTCAGCACAGAGTCCAGAGAGGGCTCCGTCCCCAGCACAGAGTCCAGAGAGGGCTCCGTCCCCAGCACAGAGTCCAGAGAGGGCTCCGTCCCATCCCCAGCACAGTGTCCAGAGAGGGCTCCGTCCCCAGAACAGAGTCAAGAGAGGGCTCCATCCCCAGCACATAGCCCAGAGAGGGCTCCGTCCCCAGCACAGTGTCCAGAGAGGGCTCCGTCCCCAGCACAGTGTCCAGAGAGGGCTCCGTTCCCAGCACAGAGTCCAGAGAGGAGTCCGTCCCCAGCACAGAGTCCAGAGAGGGCTCCATCCCCAGCACAGAGTCCAGAGAGGGCTCCGTCCCCAGCACAGTGTCCAGAGAGGGCTCTGTCCACAGCACAGAGTCCAGAGAGGGCTCCGTCCCCATCACAGAGTCCAGAGAGGGCTCCGTCCCCAGCACAGAGTCCAGAGAGGGCTCCGTCCACAGGACAGAGTCCAGAGAGGGCTCCGTCCCCAGCACAGTGTCCAGAGAGGGCTCCGTCCCCAGCACAGTGTCCAGAGAGGGCTCTGTCCCCAGCATAGAGTCCAGAGAGGGCTCCGTCCCCAGCACAGAGTCCAGAGAGGGCTCCGTCTTCTTCACAGTGTCCAGAGAGAGCTCCGTCCCCTGCACAGTGTCCAGAGAGCGCTCCGTCCCCAGCACAGTGTCCAGAGAGGGCTCCGTCCCCAGCACAGTGTCCAGAGAGGGCTCGGTCCCCAGCACAGAGTCCAGAAAGGGCTCAGTCCCCTGCACAGAGTCCAGAGAGGAGTCCGTCCCCAGCACAGAGTCCAGAGAGGGCTCTGTCCCCTGCACAGAGTCCAGAGAGGAGTCCGTCCCCAGCACAGAGTCCAGAGAGGGCTCTGTCCCCAGCACAGAGTCCAGAGAGGGCTCCATCTTCTTCACAGTGTCCAGAGAGGGCTCCGTCCCCAGCACAGTGTCCAGAGAGGGCTTCGTCCCCAGCACAGTGTCCAGAGAGGGCTCCGTCTTCTTCACAGAGTCCAGAGAGGGCTTCGTCCCCAGCACAGTGTCCAGAGAGGGCTCCGTCTTCTTCACAGTGTCCACAGAGGGCTCCGTCCCCAGCACAGAGTCCAGAGAGGAGTCCGTCCCCAGCACAGAGTCCAGAGAGGAGTCCGTCCCCAGCACAGAGTCCAGAGAGGGCTCCATCTTCTTCACAGTGTCCAGAGAGGGCTCCGTCCCCAGCACAGTGTCCAGAGAGGGCTTCGTCCCCAGCACAGTGTCCAGAGAGGGCTCCGTCCCCAGCACAGTGTCCAGAGAGGGCTTCGTCCCCAGCACAGTGTCCAGAGAGGGCTCCGTCTTCTTCACAGTGTCCACAGAGGGCTCCGTCCCCAGCACAGAGTCCAGAGAGGGCTCCGTCCCCAGCACAGTGTTGGTGAGATTCCCCCTTCCGCTTGTAAAGCACTTTGAATCCCCAGAAAAGCGCTATATAAATGTAACAAACTATAATTAATTAATTATTGTTCAGTGTAATTGACTCTAAAAATCCAGGATAACTATTTAACTAAGTATCTTTTTACATTTTTAAATCAATTACTTAGAAATAACAATCATTTAAAACGTCTTTAATGTTTTATATACCCAAAACGCAAGTTGCAGAATTATTGTGGTAGGTGTCTGATTTTAATTTGTGTAATTGAGCATTTGAAAATAATATTTGACAGTCGAACAGATGTAGATGTGAGTGTTTGAATCTGCTGTAGTGTTTCTAAAGATACAATAATAACTCCCCCTGCTGTATGAAATGAAAACTTCAGTCATGAGTGTCTTTAGGAGTTAACACGAGAAGCTGATGTTACACCGCCATCCAGTCTCAATGGGAACTGCATGAAATACTTAATAAAAGTATTGATTTCTTTACAAACAAAAAAATTTGAACGGTATTGTACTAAGATGAGTTAAGGCAGATCTCAAGATTTTTATTGAATACTTTACCGTGTGGGTTTAACATGGCAGACTTCAGAAGACTTGG
>JARQWZ010003449.1:82500-159862 GCA_033150135.1 Gobio occitaniae
CCATCATAAAAGTGCATCTGTCCATCATAAAAGTGCATCTATCCATTATAAAAGTGCATCTGTCCATCATAAAAGTGCATCTGTCCATCATAAAAGTGCATCTATCCATCATAAAAGTGCATCTATCCATTATAAAAGTGCATCTATCCATCATAAAAGTGCATCCATCCATCATAAAAGTGCATCTATCCATCATAAAAGTGCATCCATCCATCATAAAAGTGCATCTATCCATCATAAAAGTGCATCTATCCATCATAAAAGTGCATCTGTCCATCATAAAAGTGCATCCATCCATCATAAAAGTGCATCTATCCATTATAAAAGTGCATCTATCCATTATAAAAGTGCATCCATCCATCATAAAAGTGCATCCGTCCATCATAAAAGTGCATCTATCCATCATAAAAGTGCATACATCCATCATAAAAGTGCATCTGTCCATCATAAAAGTGCATCTGTCCCTTATAAAAGTGCATCTATCCATCATAAAAGTGCATCTGTCCATCATAAAAGTGCATCTGTCCATCATAAAAGTGCATCCATCCATCATAAAAGTGCATCTATCCATCATAAAAGTGCCTCTGTCCATCATAAAAGTGCATCTGTCCATCATAAAAGTGCATCCATCCATCATAAAAGTGCATCTACCCATCATAAAAGTGCATCTATCCATCATAAAAGTGCATCTGTCCATCATAAAAGTGCATCTATCCATCATAAAAGTGCATCTATCCATCACAAAAGTGCATCTGTCCATCATAAAAGTGCATCTGTCCCTTGTAAAAGTGCATCTATCCATCATAAAAGTGCATCTGTCCATCATAAAAGTGCATCTGTCCATCATAAAAGTGCATCCATCCATCATAAAAGTGCATCTGTCCCTTGTAAAAGTGCATCTATCCATCATAAAAGTGCATCTATCCATCACAAAAGTGCATCTGTCCATCATAAAAGTGCATCTGTCCATCATAAAAGTGCATCCATCCATCATAAAAGTGCATCTGTCCATCATAAAAGTGCATCTATCCATCATAAAAGTGCATCTATCCATCACAAAAGTGCATCTGTCCATCATAAAAGTGCATCTGTCCCTTGTAAAAGTGCATCTATCCATCATAAAAGTGCATCTATCCATCACAAAAGTGCATCTGTCCATCATAAAAGTGCATCTGTCCCTTGTAAAAGTGCATCTATCCATCATAAAAGTGCATCTGTCCATCATAAAAGTGCATCTGTCCATCATAAAAGTGCATCCATCCATCATAAAAGTGCATCTGTCCCTTATAAAAGTGCATCTATCCATCATAAAAGTGCATCCATCCATCATAAAAGTGCATCTGTCCCTTATAAAAGTGCATCTATCCATCATAAAAGTGCATCTGTCCATCATAAAAGTGCATCCATCCATCATAAAAGTGCATCCGTCCATCATAAAAGTGCATCTCTCCATCATAAAAGTGCATCTATCCATCATAAAAGTGCATCTGTCCCTTATAAAAGTGCATCTATCCATCATAAAAGTGCATCTGTCCATCATAAAAGTGCATCTGTCCATCATAAAAGTGCATCTGTCCCTTATAAAAGTGCATCTATCCATCATAAAAGTTCATCTGTCCATCATAAAAGTGCATCTATCCATCATAAAAGTGCATCTGTCCCTTATAAAAGTGCATCTATCCATCATAAAAGTGCATCTATCCATCATAAAAGTGCATCTATCCATCATAAAAGTGCATCTGTCCATCATAAAAGTGCATCTATCCATCATAAAAGTGCATCTATCCAACATAAAAGTGCATCTATCCATCATAAAAGTGCATCCATCCATCATAAAAGTGCATCTATCCATCATAAAAGTGCATCTATCCATCATAAAAGTGCATCTATCCATCATAAAAGTGCATCCATCCATCATAAAAGTGCATCTATCCATCATAAAAGTGCATCTATCCATCATAAAAGTGCATCTGTCCATCATAAAAGTGCATCCATCCATCATAAAAGTGCATCTATCCATTATAAAAGTGCATCTATCCATTATAAAAGTGCATCCATCCATCATAAAAGTGCATCCATCCATCATAAAAGTGCATCTATCCATCATAAAAGTGCATCTGTCCATCATAAAAGTGCATCTGTCCATCATAAAAGTGCATCTGTCCCTTATAAAAGTGCATCTATCCATCATAAAAGTGCATCTGTCCATCATAAAAGTGCATCTGTCCATCATAAAAGTGCATACATCCATCATAAAAGTGCATCTATCCATCATAAAAGTGCATCTATCCATCATAAAAGTGCATCTGTCCATCATAAAAGTGCATCTGTCCATCATAAAAGTGCATCCATCCATCATAAAAGTGCATCTATCCATCATAAAAGTGCATCTATCCATCATAAAAGTGCATCTGTCCATCATAAAAGTGCATCTGTCCATCATAAAAGTGCATCTGTCCATCATAAAAGTGCATCTGTCCATCATAAAAGTGCATCCATCCATCATAAAAGTGCATCTATCCATCATAAAAGTGCATCTATCCATCATTAAAGTGCATCTGTCCATCATAAAAGTGCATCTATCCATCATAAAAGTGCATCTGTCCATCATAAAAGTGCATCTGTCCATCATAAAAGTGCATCTGTCCCTTGTAAAAGTGCATCTATCCATCATAAAAGTGCATCTGTCCATCATAAAAGTGCATCTGTCCATCATAAAAGTGCATCCATCCATCATAAAAGTGCATCTATCCATCATAAAAGTGCATCTATCCATCATAAAAGTGCATCTATCCATCATAAAAGTGCATCCATCCATCATAAAAGTGCATCTGTCCATCATAAAAGTGCATCTATCCATCATAAAAGTGCATCCATCCATCATAAAAGTGCATCTATCATCATAAAAGTGCATCCATCCATCATAAAAGTGCATCTGTCCATCATAAAAGTGCATCCATCCATCATAAAAGTGCATCTATCCATCATAAAAGTGCATCTATCCATCATAAAAGTGCATCTGTCCCTTATAAAAGTGCATCTATCATCATAAAAGTGCATCTGTCCATCATAAAAGTGCATCTGTCCATCATAAAAGTGCATCCATCCATCATAAAAGTGCATCTATCCATCATAAAAGTGCATCTGTCCCTTATAAAAGTGCATCTATCATCATAAAAGTGCATCTGTCCATCATAAAAGTGCATCTGTCCATCATAAAAGTGCATCCATCCATCATAAAAGTGCATCTATCCATCATAAAAGTGCATCTATCCATCATAAAAGTGCATCTGTCCATCATAAAAGTGCATCTATCCATCATAAAAGTGCATCTATCCAACATAAAAGTGCATCTATCCATCATAAAAGTGCATCCATCCATCATAAAAGTGCATCTATCCATCATAAAAGTGCATCTGTCCATTATAAAAGTGCATCTATCCAACATAAAAGTGCATCTATCCATCATAAAAGTGCATCTATCCAACATAAAAGTGCATCTATCCATCATAAAAGTGCATCCATCCATCATAAAAGTGCATCTATCCATCATAAAAGTGCATCTATCCATCATAAAAGTGCATCTGTCCATCATAAAAGTGCATCTATCCATCATAAAAGTGCATCTATCCATCATAAAAGTGCATCTATCCATCATAAAAGTGCAAACACTGGAACGCCAGCCTCTTGTAAGACGCTCATACACACCTATGATGGTCTGATTTTCATTTTTGGGTGAACTATCCCTTTAAACAAACTAGTCGGTGTGTTTATAACAACATACGTTGCTGCATAAGAACGATGGTATACTTGGATGATCTTAAATGATCGGTTAGGTAGTTGTCCTGAAGTATTTTGTTTGAGGTTTGGACAGTTTTGATCGATCCCTGCGGTTTTCCTCCAGGCCAGTAGGCGCCGCTGAACTCCGACACACACGAACATTTCCTTCGGGGAAGTTCTCGAGTGAACATCCTGCAGACAGTGGATTGAAATTTCTAAAGCTCTCTCAGAGTTGTCAACAAATCTCCGCGGAGCTGCATATTTATATTAGCATCGAGCTGACCCGATGCTAACCTCCTGCATGCAGAGGAACCGTCGCAGCTGTGCTCAAATAAGCGCCTTTCAGTGCTAGCAGTGCGAGTTTTTGGCTGTTTGCGTTAGCCAGTTAGCGTATCTCCCACAGCCGCCCGGATGCGGTGAAGCCCCGCAGTTTTAGCTTCAGCTCTGGCCTTCAATCATGTCAAGCAGTCGGCAACAGCAGTCTGGCGGTGCCGCGGGGTCCGTCCCCGGGACGAGCTCGGGGAGCGGCGCCGGTGGAGCGAACAGCGGGAGCGGCGGAGCTCAGAACGGCAACGGCTCCGGTAACGGGGTGTCCTCGCGGACTCTGGGCTCGGTAGCCGAGGGACAGAGCGGTCGACTGGGCTCGTCGAGCAGGAAAAGACCCTTGTACAACGGTCTAATCAATCCGTATGAGGACAAGAGCAATGATTTTGTATGGTAAGTCCATAGAAAGGTCTAATAAAGTTTCAGTTTGTTTGTTTCCCACATGCGGGCTTTAAGTGTAAGTTCACCCACAAATTCAGTCATTAATTCATGTCGTTTCAAACCCGTAAGACCTTCGGAACACTAATTACGATATTTTTGATGCTCTCTGACCCCTCCACACACTTCAAACAGCAATATAATTAACGCTTTTACAAAGGTACATCGTTAAAATAGTTTGTGTGACTCCAGTAGTTCAACCTTAATGTTATGAAGTGACGAGAGTACTTTTTTTGTGTACAATAACGACTATATACAACATTTCCCGTTGTAAATACAGTGCAGGTCCTGCGTCATCATCTCACGCATGCGTCGTGCTCACAGGCGCAAGCGCTGCACTGTATTTACAACGGAAAATGCGTAGACGTGAAGAAATTGTTGAATAAAGTCGTTGTTTTTGTTTATTTGTGCGCACCTAAAGTGTTCTCGTCGCTTCATAACATTAAGGTTTAACCACTTGAGTCTCACAGACTATATTAATTATGTTTTTACTTCCTTTCTGGACCTTGAAGGGTCCAGAGGGGTCAGAAAGCTCTCGGATTTCATCAGAAATATCTTTATTAGTGTTCTGAAGATGAACAAAGGTCTAATAATGACATGAGGGAGCAGAATTCATGACTGAATTTTAATTTTTGGGTGAACTTTACCTTTAAATCCCAGGTGGATCTGGCAAATCCTGTGATTTCTCCTCATGGATGAAGCTAATTGTTAATTGTCAACATGGTGTTAAAGGGACAGTTCTCCCTTAAAGGAAAAGGCTGTCGTTGTGTACTTCTAATAATTATATTTCAAACCTGTATGATATTAATTGGAGTACAAAATGAGATATTACACACACCCCTGGTTTCACAAACAAGGCATAATGCAGGGCTCGACATTAAGCCGGTTCACACGCTTGTCCTTCGGACAAGTTAATCTGTCATTCACTTGTCCGAGTAAAAAATTAGCTTGTCCGGATTTTTTTTGTAAATATTCTGAAGCAATATTCTCACCAGTGTTCAATCAGCTTTGACATATTTAAATCTGCATATTTGTGATAATTTTACCTTTTTATAAAGGGCATTTTTCCATAATCTTATTAAATATAGGATATGCTTCAGCTTCCCTTTTATATTCTTAAATTTGATCTATAAATTAAATTAGAATAAGACACTATAGGCTGTTACCAATCAAATTAAATAATTTACACTGAAAAATTACAACTGCATTAAATAATGTTATGAGATTATTTTAAATATTTTTGAATATACAAATAAGAAATGTTGGAAAGATGAAACTAAACCACCAGTAGGTGGCAGCATGTGACCGTCTTAATGAGTGAGTCATTAAGTCGATTCGTTCGAACGGACGATTCATTCATTAGGTCATTGAATCTTTGATTCAACCGATTCATTAAAACGCTGAATCATTCAGTAACACGCTTACGGTTCTGCTGTTATCTTTGTTTGGAACTATTTTCGCTGCTGAAATAGAACAAAAACAGTCCAATTGCATCTAAAATATAAGTGACTTGATCTTAATTAATTGTTTATGGAACTGGCGTATGAAATCAGTGTCATTTTCAGTCGTGATGGTTTTCAGGAAAACAACACTCTTGATAGTGTGATGTTGCTTAACTGTATCATATGTTATAAATATTAAAACTACACAATTTTAACTGTGTATGTTAACTGATTTTCTCTTTATGAGCAGTGCTCATTGTTTTCGATTTTCTCTTCGAGAGGCTGTGCGAGCCTCAACAGGACAACCTTATTAACGTCAGTTCGTTTTATATTATTATCCACTATCGATCTCCACTTACACTGAATGCAGAATCATTATTGCTTTTTGGTGATTCCCTAGTTATTTTTTGTTTTGAAGTTTTAACCAGGATACTTGTCCATCGGGCAAGTAAAATTCTTTTTCACTTGCCCCTTCAAAAAATCCACTTGTCCTGGACAAGCGTTAATGTCGAGCCCTGCATAATGGGATAGTTTCCACAAAAAAATTTATATTGTCATAATTTACTCACACTCGATTTGCTCCAAACCTTGAATTTCTTTCTTCTGCTGAACACAAAAGATGATATTTTGAAGAATATCGGTAACCAAACAGTTGATGGGTTGATAGTATTTTACACCCCATACTATAGAAGTCAATGGGTGTTCGGTTCCCCTTGTTTTTCAAAATGTCATCTTTTGCGTTCAGTGAAAGAAAGAAATTAATTCAGGTTTGGTGAACTATACCTTAAGCTAAGCTAGTCTCAGACTAAAATGCATATATCTTTATTGTGTCAGTGCCGTTGTTTTGTCTCAAGATGCAGTTTTTTCTAAGGCACGTTTATAAAAGCTACTTAAAGGGATAGTTCACCCAAAAATGAACATTAGCCCATGATTTACTCTCCCTCAAGTCATCCGAGGTGTGTTTGACATTCTTCTTTCAGACGAATAAAATCTGAGTTATATTACAAATGTTCAGGCTAATCCAAGCATTATAATGGCAGTAAAAGTTGCTCTGTTTTTGAAGTCCATAAAAAATGCATCTGTCCGTCATATAACTGCTCCACGCGGCTCTGGGGTGTTAATAAAGGCCTTCTGAAGCGAATCGATGCGTTTGTGTAAGAAAAATATCCATATTTAAAAATCTATTAAATTTTTTTCTATGGCTCTGCATCAGCCGCGCCATCACTTCCGGCGTATAAGCTCAAAATACCGGCGCGATCAGTAGCCACGTTTACATGCGCACTTTTTTGTCATTCCGATTAAAATCATTCCGATTGAAAGATTCGGTGGACTGTTTACATGAGACATTATCTAAACCGATCTGGTGTATAATTTTTGTGACATGCGCACACAGTTTGTCTGCCGCCTCAGATTCGTTACGTATCGTGGATCAATATTTCTGTGTTGGTAATTTTTATATTTATTTATTTTTCTGTGGGCGGACATGCAGTAGTTTAACCTAATTTATGTCCTATACAATGGCTATTTCAACAGCTGTGAATGATGAATGCGGAATCAAAAATGAATTCAATTCATTTATTTTGAAAAACACAAAATTAACAATAAAATGCACTCAAATTATTAATAAAAACATAGGATATACGGTGAAACATGAATGAAGCATTCAAGACGTGCTCAGCATCATTAATAGTAGTACTAAACATATTTATTTCAGATGATTAAGGAAAGATACCATAATCACAAAGGTATAAATATTAACAAAAGTAATTAAAGTAGACTGTGGGTAACGTTAACGTTACTTAACAAATTTGAAGCAGTTGTTGAATTTTTATTTTTTTTATAGCTAACTTAACTCACGAGAAACCGAGAGCAGCTTGAATGTTCCCCGTTGAAATGGCAGCTCTCAACGGCCACCAGGACTTATACAGTTTTATTAAAGCTTTATTATTTGTCGTAAAGTGTAAGAATCACCTCAGAAAAATGAATTATTCTGTCAGGCGCAGTTGAAGCCTCGGACAAACGCTGTCAAGATGAGATGGTGTAGCCAGGCAATGTCTGTGTCATTATTCCAACATCATGTCCATAACATGTTACGAAATAAAGTTTAATACCTCAGAAAAATGAACTTTCCTCTCATTAGCCTTGTGTGAGCGCGGCGCGCGCTCTTCAGTTGAGGAGGCGCACGCTGTATATCACGTCACAGAAAGACGTGCACTCAAAGTAATCGGATCAGATCGTTTACATGGTGGAATTTTTCGTTTGATCGGTTCATGAAAAGGTTTATCCCACCCCTCTCAAACCCATTACAATTTCATTCGGTTTGGACATTTTTATTCCGATTGAGGTGTTTATATGGAGTATTTTTATTCGGATTGGACTTTTAAACCGATTACAGCGCTACATGTAAACGCACCTATAGATATATACATAGATTCCTCATTAGTGCCTGCGCGGATCGGTCGAATGAGGCATCTACGTATATATATCTATGATCACGCCAGTATTTTGACCTTATTCGCCGGAAGTTGTGGCACTGGGAATACTAGATGACATTCGTCTGATAAGAGGTAAAAAAAATAACAAATCCTGTTGAGTTTCTCGTGGAAAGCGATGGTTTCGTGTCTTCAGACATCAATGTGTCGCTACGAGCCGCAGGTTTAATAAGGATTCGTATGTCTGTGTGTTTTTACTCTCATTGCGCTCATTCTCTAAAATATCCCCATTGACATCATTATACGACCATCACACTGTTAAAAATCTGCATTTGCGTTCTACTGAAGAAACAAACACACCTACATCTCTGATGCCCTGGGGGTGAGCAGATACACATAAACATTTAGTTTTTGGGTGAACTATCCCTTTAAGTGTCCTAATTGAACTAAGGCCTAATCCTGGTTTAATCTGTGGAACCGGGTCATGATGTTAGAGACGAAAGTTGTCATTTTGTCAACAATCCCAGAAAGTATATCCGACAAACTCAAAGTAATTTTGATTTTGAAACGTGTGTGTTTAGAGAGAGAATCCTTTACCCTTTCAGTCAAAATTATGCTGATAATATAATTTGCGATGTAAAAAAAATCATGTTCTCAGACTTTTAAACTGCTCTGTATAGTCTCAGCGTTTGGTTGATGTGTTGGAAAAGGGAAGCAAGTCTTGCATGTCATGATTTTTTCATTTGTTGTTTTTCTTAACAGCCCGATATGTTTTGAGATGATAGAGGAAGCTCACATGACAAAGTGTGGCCACAGTTTCTGGTGAGAAGATCTTGTTCTCTAAACCGAGAGTTTACTCTTGCCTTTTGGTGTTGCATTCATAGCTTTCAATCAAACAATCATGTCTTTATTTCCATTCAGTTATAAATGTATACGACAGAGTTTAGAGGACAGCAACAGATGCCCAAAATGTAATTATATCATTGACAATGTGGATCAACTTTACCCCAACTTCTTAGGTATGTGTATGCTATGTTGTTTTGTGCATGCTTGTCTAATTTGACATCCTCAGACAGTCTTAATTTCTCTAATTGTTTTACAGTGAATGAACTGATCCTGAAGCAAAAGCAGAGATCTGAAGAGAAGCGTCTGAAACGGGATCATCCTGTAAGCGGCTCACCATTTCAACACATTTGATTGACTAGTTTATAGCACATTCAATTTGTTTCATGTCGTTTATAGAATGGAACCAAATGGCAGGTTTTCCAAGACGTCCTTGGCGCAGATCAAGAGAATATGGATTTAGCCAACGTCAACTACATATTAGAGTACCTGCTGCAAAAAAAGAAACAACTGGAGGCGGTTGGTACACTTTTTCCAGATAATATGACTTTTGCAGCACTTATGGGTTCTAGGGGTGGGAGAAAAGGTTGATGCATCGCGATTCGTTATCTAACGATTCAGAATCGATTCGGTGTTAACCTGATGATAGATGAACGTTCGTATGCTGTTGAATTGACCGTTCGCAAAGCCCCGCCCCCTTTAGTTACTGTTGCTATGTCCGACAAGCCATGTTCTCACGTGGAGAAAATACTAATGTTAAAAGTGCTATATCAATGCAGTCCATTTAACAAACTCGTGAATTCTCCTGTCATCATAAACAACATATTGCAGAAAAAGTCTATCGTCATGTACAACTAACCATTATATTCCAAACCTGTATGATATTAATTGGAGTACAAAATGAGATATTACACGCACCTCTGGTTTCACAGACAAGGCGTAATGGGATAGTTTTCACAAAAAATTTATATTGTCATAATTTACTCGCACTCGATTTGCTCCAAACCTTGAATTTCTTTCCTCTGCTGAACTCAAAAGATGATATTTTGAAGAATGTCGGTAACCAAACAGTTGATGGGTTGATAGTATTTTACACCCCATACTATAGAAGTCAATGGGTGTTCGGTTCCCCTTGTTTTTCAAAATGTCATCTTTTGCGTTCAGTGAAAGAAAGAAATTAATTAAAAGTTTGGTGAACTATACCTTAAGCTAAGCTAGTCTCAGACTAAAATGCAAGCTTGAGCTGTTTTAACTGAACGCACTGATATATCTTTATTATGTCAGTGCCGTTGTTTTGTCTCAAGATGCAGTTTTTTCTAAGGCACGTTTATAAAAGCTACTTAAAGGGATAGTTCACCCAAAAATGAACATTAGCCCATGATTTACTCTCCCTCAAGTCATCCGAGGTGTGTATGACATTCTTCTTTTAGACGAATAAAATCTGAGTTATATCAAAAATGTTCAGGCTAATCCAAGCATTATAATGGCAGTAATAGTTGCTCTGTTTTTGAAGTCCATAAAAAATGCATCTGTCCGTCATATAACTGCTCCACGCGGCTCTGGGGTGTTAATAAAGGCCTTCTGAAGCGAATCGATGCGTTTGTGTAAGAAAAATATCCATATTTAAAAATTTATTTAATTTTTTTCTATGGCTATGCATCAGCACGCCATAACTTCCGGCGAATAAGGTCAAAATACCGGCGCGATCATAGATATATACATAGATTCCTCATTAGTGCCTGGCGGATCGGTCGAATGAGGCATCTACGTATATATATATTTGCTCACGCCAGTATTTTGACCTTATTCGCCGGAAGTTATGGCACTGGGAATACTAGATGACATTCGTCTGATAAGAGGTAAAAAAATAACAAATACTGTTGAGTTTCTCGAAGAAACTGATGGTTTCGTGTCTTAAGACATCAATGTGTCTCCACATTTGTCTAAACAACAAATTGCAGATTTGTTCAGTGCGCAGAGATTTATTTCGCAGTGTGTGAGAGTTCTGGACAACTTCACGATCGGTCACATTCTCTGCTCACTCTCTGTATAGTTTTTTCCGGTTAATATAATGTAGTCATCAAGCTGGTAAGATCACACAAAGTCTTAATTTTCTAATGCATAAAAAGCATTACAATAATTGGTAAATGTTTGTAGTTTTATCTGTGTAGTCAGAATATGACGTGCAGTTTCCCCAAACACTCATTTTATGTATCTATTAATCGACGAATCATTATTAGCCTACAATATCAAGAGCATATCAATAACTGACATTGACTTTGTAAAGAGTTCATTTTATAATTTGAGTAACATTAAACAGTCTAAATAAGCTATTTCAGATGCAGCTTCTGTGTAAAGATGGCTTTTGTTAATGATAATGTTATTGGTAACAGTCTAGTATTCTGATTGATTTAAGTAATTGGTTAAATTGAAGTATTTGTCAAATGACAACAAAGGTAAAAATTAAAAATTGCACTTATAAATAAATAAAATGCTCTTGGAAATCAATTGCAAGGAGCCTCTTAATGGAAGAGTTAATGTCTGACCCCTTTGTTTGTATCGGTGTAAATTGCAGAAGTAAAAATTCAAATCGGGACGTTATCTTGTTAATGATTGATGGTTTTCCAATGAGATGAATAGTAAATACTAGGAGGCAAAGCTGTTTTAAAATCTTCTTAGTTACCCAATTTTGTACTGCCACCTTGTACACTGCAAAAAATGCTTTTCATACTTAGTATTTTTGTCTCGTTTTCAGTCCAAATATAAAAAAAATCTTACATTAAGAAGCATTTACTAGACAAGTAAAAGTTTTTGTCTAATTTGGGGGGGGGGGGGGGGGTCAAAATTAAGGGAGTTTTTGCTTAAAATAAGCAAAATAATCTGCTAATGGGGTAAGCAAAATAATCTTGTTTTCTGTTTGAATTAAGTTTATTTTTCTTACCCCATTGGCAGATTATTTTGCTTATTTTAAGCAAAAACCGAGAAAATCCCCCCAAATAAGACGACAACTTTTGCTTGTCTAGTAAATGCTTCTTAATGTAAGATTTTTTAGATATTTGGACTGAAAACAAGACAAAAATACTAAGTAAGAAAAGCATTTTTTGCAGTGTAACGTTACAGTCAGTGTCACTGGACACTTTTATTGACTTATTTATCATTGATGTGTGTTAATCCATTGCTAGGGTCAGTGTTTTATCTGACTGTTTTACTGGTGTGTCAGAGTTTATTTTGTATTAAATATAAATTTACGCTAATTAATTAAGATAGGCTGTGAATGAGACGTTAATGCACACTTCTTAAGCTGTGAAAAACGATGTAATAAACTTAATAAACCATCAGTAAAGTTTGACCATCAATCGGAGGGGGTCCGCTACAAAAAAAACCGTTCTGAAACTTGTTTTAATCCTGAAGGAGTGTATTTGGCACAGAACTACTCCATCTCGTCCATGTTTATCATGAGAATCAACTCTTTAACAGTGTAAACGAGGCATAGTCCTACTAAAATCAACAATGGATAATTCACCTCAGATCTTGAAATTAAACAATTGGAAACAAGAAGTGTATTCTATGACAAAGATTGTTTTAGTAACTCAGTATTTTTAGTAATGTTTATTAGGGCTGGGTAATTCTTCTTAAATCCCAAGAATCGATTAGTTATCCTGTTTTCAGTTAATGAATGAAATAAACATTGTAGCGTGCCTCCCGTCCAATAAATCGCTATAATCTTTGTGCTTTATTACTATTGATATAAAACAAAGTCTCAGATTTCAAATTACGTCTATTTTTTTACGAAATTCAAAAGCATAAATACCGTTTTGGCGCTGTGGCATGAGATCTCGGCTCAAGAGAACCCGGCAGATGAACAGATCTTCTCTTCCGCCTTATACCAGTAACAGCGCGAAATAAACACACATGAGCTTCTGAAAGTGTGTTAAAAGATACAGGACAACTTACCGAAATCCGTATCATGTCACATAGAATCGCTCAAGTGTTTCAACCGCAGAAAGACGTCAGTAAAATGGCTAATAAGAAAACCATGTCATGTAACGTCACATTTACCCCAGAAAAACCATATCCAGTGTCCATAAACTCACTAGTCAGCTAGAAAAAATAACTCTAGAGAGGAGCATTTTGATAATTATATGCACCACATTACATATTCATTGTCATTTTTAATGTTCTTCAATATTTAATGCATGTATGTAGCCTATGTATAAATCTGGCAAGTTTTTATGACAGCCAAATGTTTATATTTCAAAAAATTAATTGGAGTATAAATATGATTATGTAATTGTAAAGTTAATATTATAACTTCATAATTGAGTGTAATTTAAGTGTTTGTATACAAGTCAATTCATTTTTTGACCTTCAATATTAGTCGGCTAATGTAGTATCAACTGACTCCCGTAGTTTACAACATTAGTTCAGAGATTTGTTTTCCTTGAGAAAATTGGCCATGTGTTGTACATGATATATATCTAAAGTAATCGCTTGTGAATCGAATCGAAAGCTTGTGAATCGAAATCGAATCGTATTGTGAAATTTGTGTCAATACCCAGCCCTAATGTTTATGTACTTATCCGTTATTCCTTAATCTCTGGAGCCCGCCCATACGCTGCTCTGATTGGCTGTGGTTTTAATTTGATTTTGTCGCATCTTGTAGTTGCGCACGCGTCTAGTTAGGACACGGTGTGATGCTGAAAATATTACAATAGTGATAAAATGTGTTTTTTAACCCCTTAACTATCACCTCCCTTTTTGAGAATACACATGAAAATGCACTATCCAAACTTAAAGGGCTGTAATTCAAGAATGCTTTGGAATATAGACCTAAGTTTGGTCTTGTTTTAAAGCAGACACACTGCAGATTATTGCTGAAGTGAATTCAAAATATGAAAGTATGAAAAAGTTATGGAAGTTTAAAATTATTGTAAATAAAAAATACTGTACTAAATATTTATTTCATATCAAATATATATTTTACAAAAAAAATTACTCAAAAATTACCATAAAATCAAAGCCATGTGTCTAACCAAGTTGTTCCAAATTTGAAGTTATCACAACAATTGAAGACCCCATGAGATTTTGTTTAGACGCTGTACCAAAAACAGCCACCGGGTGTCATTCAAATTCCATTGATTGTTTTTTTCGATGCATTGTCCTGTACATTTCTGTCCAAATATCACTTCCATCACAAACAGTCCCCAAATCTGGACCCTTGTGACTCAGACCTTTCTGACAATGTGTTTTGTCAAGATTGGAAAAGATTTTGATTATAAAGTAGTTAAAATAATTGTTGTAATATGAAACATGACGCCGCCCACTTGGGGAGGAGCCCGCTTGAATAATTTACAGTACCGTTTCCATGGTAACACAACGTCCAATTTCAAAACGGTTTTCACAGGATGAATATTGAGTTTGTAAGCTTTCGAATGATACCTAACTTATGATAATAACTTAAATTATGATAAGATAAAAAGAGCGCCAGGCGTCCCACCTGTGATTTAAGTGAATACATCGGTCAAAACCTGCTGTTAGTAAATCTGTCAAATGTTAATTATGTGATCAATTTATAATAACCTTTTATTAAATCTTAATCAGCATGAACAAGCATTATTAAATTTTTTGCTGATCTCTCACTGATCTCTGTCCACAGGAATCACAAGCTGCTCAGCGCCAGATTTTAATGGAGTTCCTGAAAGAAGCCAGAAGAAATAAAAGAGAGGTTTATCCTCCGTGTTTTTTAAATGTTGAATGCACAGTTGACCGCTGTGATGGCATTAACTCATCAACTCTCTCTGTCTTTACTTTAACAGCAACTGGAGCAGCTACAGAAAGAGCTGAACTTTTTGGAAGAGGATATCAAACGAGTCGAGGTCAGTTTAGTATGGTTGACCAGAATTGTCAGAGATGGGGAGTTGAATTTGTATTTTTTAAGGGTGTTTTCACACCTGGCTCGTTTGGAGCATTTGTTTTGGAGACTGGTGTGTTTTCTCCCATAGTTTGGTTAGTTTAGGCAGGGCTCGACATTAAGCCTGTTCACGTGCTTGTCCTTCGGACAAGTAAATCTGTCATTCACTTGTCCAAGTAAAACATTTGCTTGTCTGGATTTTTTTTTGTTTTTGTGTTGTAAATATAATCTATTCTGAAGCAATATTCTCTCCAGTGTTCAATCAGCTTTGACATATTTAAATCTGCATATTTGTGATCTTTTTACCTTTTTATAAATGCCATTTTTCCATAATCTTATTAAATATAGGCTATGCTTCAGCTTTCATTTTATATTCTTAAATTTGATCTATAAATTAAATTAGAATAAGACACTATAGGCTGTTACCAATCAAATTAAATTATTTACACTGAAAAATTACAACTGCATTAAATAATGTTATGAGATTATTTTAAATATTTTTGACTATACAAATAAGAAATATTGGAAAGATGAAACTAAACCACCAGTAGGTGGCAGCAGGTGACCGTCTTAATGAGTGAGTCATTAAGTCGATTCGTTCGAACGGACGATTCATTCATTAGGTCATTGAATCTTTGATTCAACCGATTAATTGAAACACTGAATCATTCAGTAACACACACTGTTGCTGTGAGATGCGTTACGGTTCTGCTGTGATCTTTGTTTGGAACTATTTTCGCTGCTGAAATAGAACAAAAACAGTCCAAATTGCATCTAAAATATAAGTGACTTAATGTTAATGAATTGTTTATGGAGCGGGCGTATGAAATCAGCCTCATGTTCAGTCGTGATGGTATTCAGGAAAACAACACTCTTGTTAGTGTTTTGTTGCTTAACTGTTTCATATGTTATAAATAATAAAACTACACAATTTTTAACCGTGTATGTTAACTGAGTTTTTTTGTATGAGCGGCGCTCATTATTTTCCGATTTTCTCTTCGAGAGGCTGCGCGAGCCTCAACAAGGCAACCTTGTTAACGTCAGTTTATATTATTATCACTGTCGATCTCCACTTACACTAACTAAATGCAGAATCATTATTGCATTTTGGTGATTCCCTAGTTAGTTTTTGTTTTGAAGTTTTAACCAGGATACTTGTCCGTCGGGCAAGTAAAATTATTTTTCACTTGCCCCTTCAAAAAATCCACTTGTCCCGGACAAGCGTTAATGTCGAGCCCTGGTTTAGTTATATATAAACCCGGCAATCGCTCTCAGATGCGCACCAAAACAATCGATCTGAGAGCACCTGGACGAGGTGGTCTTGGCCCGATTGAAAACGAACCCTGGGGTGGTTTGGTTGAGGTCAGAAAGCAGTCAGACCCAATGGACCTGGTGGTGTTATAATTCATAACAGGAAATGTTGTTTTTAAAAAGCAGCAGTGTCTGATTCTGTGAGATTTTGTGGTTGAAAACCAAGGATCATTCATCTGAGTAATTGCAAGAATGCTGTCCCGATGAAGCCTTGACTCCTGCTCTAACTGCATATATACACTATATTGCCAAAAGTATTGGGACGCCTGGCCTTACATGCACATGAACTTTAATGCCATCCCATTCTCAATCCGTAGGGTTTGATATGGAGGGGCCTATAAAATCCATTTTATTTTTTCCCAAATTCCGTTTTTTCCATTTTAATTTTTGCTAATTCTGTTTTTTCTGTTTTCATTTTTGGGAATTCAGTTTTTTTTTTTACCCTTAACTGTTATTTTAGTCGTAAAAAGAGTGTGCTTTTAATGTTAATATAATAGAACATAAAATAGGAATGACCTTAAATGTATCGAGGTAACAAACATCACATGTATTCGGTACTTTTCAGGACAAACACGGCACTCTAAGCACTTCGTCACAACAACATATTAGTGCTGTGAATTGATTAAAAAAACTGAATTAATCAAATTTGTTTCTGTAATTAATCATGATTAATTGCAATTAAAAAACATTGAACTGTTTCTAAATTAATTTGAAGAGTAACTGAAATTACAATATCAAAATATTAAGAACTCCAAAGACAGCATATTTTAAATATGTGTTGTAATGGCATGTTTTTATGAATGAAGGCCAGTATCACTGATGTCTCTATGAAACATCTATCGGGTTGAGGTCAGGACTCAAGTTCCTCCACACCAAACTCGCTCATCCATGTCTTTATGGAGCGACGCTTCGTGCACTGGAGCATGCTGGGACAGGAAGGGGCCGTCCCCAAACTGGTCCCACAAAGTTGGGAGCATGAAATTGTCCAAAATGTCTTGGTGAAGCATTAAGAGTTCCTTTCACTGGAACTAAGGGGCCAACCCCTGAAAAACAACCCCACCCCATAATCCCCCAGACAGAGAAGCGTGATTGGTCACTCAGAGAACACGTCTCACTGCTCTAGAGTCCAGGGGCGGCGCGCTTTACCCCACTGCATCCCACGCTTGGTGATGTGCGGCTTGGATGAGCTGCTCGGCCATGGAAACCCATTCCATGAAGCTCTACACACTGTTCTTGAGCTCATCTGAAGGCCACAGGAGTTTGGAGGTCTGGAGCTCTTGACTCTGCAGAAAGTTGCCGACTTCTGCGGCCCTCAGCATGCGCTGACCCCACTCTGTGACCCTCAGCATGCGCTGACCCCTCTCTGTGACCCTCATTATGCGCTGACCCCGCTCTGTGACCCTCAGCATGCGCTGACCCCGCTCTGTGACCCTCAGCATGCGCTGACCCCGCTCTGTGACCCTCAGCATGCGCTGACCCCACTCTGTGACCCTCAGCATGCGCTGACCCCTCTCTGTGACCCTCAGCATACGCTGACCCCTCTCTGTGACCCTCAGCATGCGCTGACCCCTCTCTGTGACCCTCAGCATGCGCTGACCCCACTCTGTGACCCTCAGCATGCGCTGACCCCCTCTGTGGCCCTCAGCATGCGCTGACCCCGCTCTGAGACCCTCAGCATGCGCTGACCCCCTCTGTGGCCCTCAGCATGCGCTGACCCCGCTCTGTGACCCTCAGCATGCGCTGACCCCGCTCTGTGGCCCTCAGCATGCGCTGACCCCTCTCTGTGACCCTCAGCATGCGCTGACCCCACTCTGTGACCCTCAGCATGCGCTGACCCCCTCTGTGGCCCTCAGCATGCGCTGACCCCGCTCTGAGACCCTCAGCATGCGCTGACCCCCTCTGTGGCCCTCAGCATGCGCTGACCCCGCTCTGTGACCCTCAGCATGCGCTGACCCCGCTCTGTGACCCTCAGCATGCGCTGACCCCGCTCTGTGACCCTCAGCATGCGCTGACCCCGCTCTGTGACCCTCAGCATGCGCTGACCCCGCTCTGTGACCCTCAGCATGCGCTGACCCCGCTCTGTGACCCTCAGCATGCGCTGACCCCGCTCTGTGGCCCTCAGCATGCGCTGACCCCGCTCTGTGACCCTCAGCATGAGCTGACCCCGCTCTGTGACCCTCAGCATGCGCTGACCCCGCTCTGTGACCCTCAGCATGCGCTGACCCCGCTCTGAGATTTATCTTCGTGGCTGAGTTGCTGTTGTACCCAATCATATAATGCTTGATTTATACACCTGTGGCCATGAAGGGATTGAACACCTGAACTCAGTGATTTGGAGGGGCGTCCCAATACTTGATCAGTTTAATGTGTCATTGCTGAATGAAAGTGAACATTAGTGTACATCTGATGCGTGTGATTTTTTATTTCAAGGAAATGAGCGGTTTATACTCACCTGTGAGTGACATGGACCCTAATTTAGACAGTACTGTCCCCCAGTTTGAAGCTCCCTCACCTGCACCCAGGTAAGACCACACTGCTTTTCATATTGATCCGTATTCCTCATTAAAAAGTATTTCACACACAGAAATCAATGGCCTTTCTACACACGTGAGATGCCAACCTAATTAAGTTTGAAATTAATGCAGTATTTTTCGGTTTCTGTCTGCAGCAGTAGCATAATAGACCCCACAGAATACATCCAGCCTCCTTTTGGTGGAAGCTCGCAGGTAACTTTATTTCAGGAGTTGTTGCTGTTATAGCTGCTTCATATGGCTTGGAGTAAAGCTGATATTATTGGTTTTAGGGTAAACGACAGACCTGGTACAACAGCACTCTGGCGTCACGGAGGAAGAGGCTGACGGCACACTTTGAGGATCTAGAGCAGTGTTACTTCTCCAATAGGATGTCCCGAATAACAGGTTGGTTGATTCAAAGCAATAAATATTAGAGTCCTGCATAACA
Source organism: Gobio occitaniae (assembly GCA_033150135.1). Classification (NCBI taxonomy): domain Eukaryota; kingdom Metazoa; phylum Chordata; class Actinopteri; order Cypriniformes; family Gobionidae; genus Gobio; species Gobio occitaniae. The sequence continues at coordinate 101,943 of JARQWZ010003449.1, forward strand.
GCCTGAGCCTGACGGCCCGACTTATTTACGCCCCTAGGGCCAATTTTCACATCATACCTCACACACAGGCCGGCCTTCGGGCCTGTTTTAGGGTTCTCCTTCTTTTTATATTTTAGACATTCATTAATTAAAAGAAACTAGGGCTGCACGATTAAAGGAACACTCCACTTTTTTTGAAAATAGGCTCATTTTACAAGTCCCCTAGAGTTAAATAGTTGACTTTTACAGTTTTTGAATCCATTCAGGCGATCTTTGTATCTGGCGGTAACACTTTTAGCATAGCTTAGCATACATCATTGATTCTGATCAGTCCATTAGCATCTCATTCAAAAAATGACCAAAGACTAGGGCTGGGCGATATGGACAAAAAGTCATATCCCGATATATTTAGGCTGAATATCGATATACGATATATATCCCGATATTTTTTCCGCAAAGTGAGAGCAAATGTTCAGTCAAAGCCAAATATGACGTCATAAGTAGTTTTATTGAAACCGGCCATTTCAGTGAACAGTTGCAAAATCAAATGAATAAATAGTAAACAGGTTTCTTCACCTGGTTCATAATTAAATGCTCAGCTGTTCAAATAACAATAAAATGTAAAAAAAAATACTGTATAACAACAGGACAGGAGTACCTTTTTTTTTTTAAATCAAAGCTCCATAAGGTGCACATTTAAATAAAAATAAAAAATAGCCTATAAAATAAAATAGGCCAATCTTTTTCCGAAATAAATATATTTATATGAGAAAAGTACAATATCAAAAAAAATTTGTTTTACAACTATAAATGGCTTATTAAAATCCAATAACAGATTTTATTCTCCTTTCTAACAAATCCACAGATGCAAATAACGAACATTACAAAAGAATATGACAAACCCTAGTAACTTAAGGGCAGCATTTACATATAAAGAAAGAACAAAACAAAGTGCTCAGTTTAAGAAAATTGTTTTTTAAACATCAGCTTGAGATGACCTTTTCCTTTTTGTTAACTCAATTTCTTATCCGAACAGTCTCAACCAGTTGCACAAGAAACAGATTATCAACTCAATAAACATTTTCCCCCTCTTTTTTTACTTTGATAAACAGTAATGCTGTCTTGAGGTAGACATTAGAAGACAGACAAGCGTATCCTCCTTCGTTTAAAGATTATGTGCGAGAAACACCAGCCTGTCAACAGCATCCGGCTTCAGAGATGCTCTGTGGCAGGTCACGATATTGCCACTACAGCTGAAAACCCTTTCGGAGGGTGAACTGGTAGCTGGTACCAAGAGAGACTTTTTTGCCAGGTGGCTCAGAGATGGAAAGAAAACTTCATGATCCTTCCACCACTTGAGAGGATCAGTGTCACTCTCCACACTTGCGGACTGCAAGTAACTTGACAGTTCATTTTCAATAGTCCCCCTCTTGGTTGGTGCAGTGGTGGTGGCTGTGCGCTTCTTGAAGAAGCTTCTCTTAGCTTTTGGTGCTACTGCTGCTTCTCCATCTGCAGGCTCAGGCACAGTGGGCACACATAGACAGTTGCTCTGATCAGCCAGTAGCGTCTCCTCCGTCAATGCATCGACTTTTTCACTTGGGATGTAGGTGGCCCTGAACCGAGGATCCACAAATGAAGCCATCTCCAAAAGGTCAGTAGTGGCTGGGTCAGAATATTTGCTGTTGAGGTACTCCACAATGCTGGTCTTGATCGATTTACAAAGCTCGCTATCACCCTCTGCACATGCCAGGAGACTTTCGTTAAAAAGGTGCAGCACAGGTTTCACATATGATAGAGTGACGTACTCCTCACCTGATAAAGCATCAGTAAAGTCCTGGAGAGGTTTCAGGACCTTTTGGACTGCTTCTAGGACGTCTAAGTCCTGCCAGGTAGGGACAAGGTGCCTGGTCTTTTTGTCATTAGACAGGACTTTGGCCAGTGCTCCTTCCTTCTCCAGGACTCTCTCGATCATCTGTGGCAGACTCGGTTATGAGTTGGTGACTTGGCAGACCCAGCTGAATCTGGACTTCAGCAAGATGTCTCCTTTTCTTCCAGCTGTACGAAAAACGGCTTACAATTCTTTTGCACAAAGAAATGGCCCGGGTGACACGCTTGTCATTCATGCCATGTCCTGTCAGAATCATAAAAAACTATTAAACAAATGTGCTTATGCGAGAAATTTGACTCTGGTTTCACTTTAACACATTCATACAACTAATCCAAAATCAAGCTTTAGAAATATTCTACATTAATATTATTTTCTCGTTTCATAGTTTATTTTTTTAATCAACACCAGTACTAATCATAAATATCAAATATTATATTATTTTTTTTCTGAATTTTAATCATGCAAGTGATTTTTATGTATTATTTTTGTATAATTTATAAATGATGACTATACTGTATGTACATTTTACTCGTGTTCCGTTCTTGTTGTTGTTCTTAGTATTTTATATTTATGCTATTTTTTTAATGCTACTTCATATTTCTACTCCACTAAAAACTCCACAATGTTTAGGCATATGTGTCAACATTAGTTTCTAGTTACTTTGCAGTTTGCTATTTTCAATCCAGAGAAAAAACTATAGTCTATCATAATGGCTAAATATATGTTACCTTGATGATAACAACAGGCTAACCAGCATTTTAAAGTCATAATTACCTCACCTTTACCAGCTGTAACATTAAAGTGGTAAATACATCAATGCATCACTAATTCTTATCCAATAACGGAAACCTAATAAATATGGCTCTGAAATCTACCATTCTGTATTGTAAATGATTTTACATTTAGCACTTTGTGTTTTATTAATCTATTTAACCTTTATTTAACAATACATACTGCATTTCAACGGACACCTGGCCAAGACAGCAGCATAAAACGCAAAGTTGCAGACAGACACACAAAGGAAAATAAGGAAAAACTAACATTTTAATGTTTTTGATTAAAGTAAAATATCTGAATACTCCTTACAACACTGCACTCACCAATAGCCAAGTGCAGTCTGTGACTGAAGCACTGCATCCTCAGCCACTCGTTCAGCTCAACCGCTTTGACGATGTTGCTCCCGTTGTCGGTTGTTATAGCAACCAGATACTTTTCTTGGAGTTTCCAGCTTGCAGTTGCGTCCTGCAGGGCCTCAGCTATGTGCTCACCGGTGTGATCCTGGGGGAAATAACTTGTTTGCAGACACGCTGTTTTCATCTCCCAGTCTTGAATGAAGTGAACTGTCACGCTCATGTAAGGCTCACACGTCCTGCTCGACCACATATCGCTGGTCAACGCAAAATGGGTCACGTTAGCGAGCCGGTCAGCAAGGCTCTGTCTGATTTCAGAGTACATTTGTGGCAGTGCTTCTCGTGCAAAGTAGTTGCGACTGGGAAGCTCAAATCTCGGGTCCATAGTTTTCAGTAGCTTTTGGAATCCGACTTGTTGCAATGGGGACCATATTAGGGATGTGACGGTGAGGAAATTTTCCCACCGGTTAATCGGCGTGTGACAACACCGGTAATACAGGTATCACCGGCGGGGGCTTGTAAATCACTAATTCTATCTAACCGAAAGTAACATACACGACCGCAACTGAAAACTGAACTGAAAACGCATCAGTGCGCGCACACACCGTGAATGACAGCTCGTCTGTAAATGCGCGCTCTGTGAGGCCATGGGTGCGTCTCAACAGTTCCCTAGTAGTCAGGACATTGATCAGGCATTGATCGGTCTATGTGTGAGACGCACGCCATGAATGAATGACAATTCGTCCGTGAACCCTTGTTTATACTCGATGCGTCCGCACCATGGTCTGAACGAACGAGCGAGAGGGTGCGCGCGGCAAAAATTACGTCATCTCAGAGTGTCGGACTCGGAGACGGAGTCACAGAAGAAAGGAAACAATGCGCGCTCTGTGCGGCTGTGCACATTTTACTTTCGGTTTTGAATAAGCGCCAATTCGGTGGCAAGTTGCTTGAATTGTGGGTTCATTAGCCTATTATTTTATATGAAAAACACAACAACAAAACAAATGACAAACTCCCTTAAATAGGCGCTTTTACGTTTCGCTTTAAAAACAAATCTTCCGCGATCATCTCAGTCAGCTCCTCACTCTATGATGAATGAAATCTGATGAATGACTCCTGCCGAGACTCACGGTCGGGTCATGCTTTATTAAGAAGACACGATCAGTTTTAATTTGTACTGTCTGTTCTCTAACTGAACTAAATTATTTTATTAGGATTAAAAAAATGTTAAAAAATTACGGTGGGGCGGTGCCACGGTGAGCAAGTGATGTAAGCGGTATTGAGTCTGAACACCGGTAACACCGGCAACACCGACTATCGTAGCAAGCCTAGACCATATCTTTAGCAATGTGATAGGACACCGCTTTAGTTATAGTACACCACTTGACACTTTTCTTTTCATAAGGCACATTGCGGGAAAATGAAGTTTGCAGTGAGCTTTGTGTCGGGGCTGGAGCTTTCTCGGGTTGTCGATGGCTTGCGGCTGTGGCTTCTGCAGCGCGCAGTTTCAAAGACTCTTCGTACTGCAGTTTGTGCCACTGTTTTAGGTGGTGAAAAAGATTTGTAGTGCTTCCACCCCTGGCTGTAACTTGTTTATTGCACTCCCTACAAATAATGTGATGTTGTTGCTCATCTGAAACTTTGAATCCGAACCATCTCCAAATTACTGAGCCACTGCTTTTTCTTTTACTAACCAATTCCTCCGCGCGCTCTGCAGACGTAGTTGCTTCCTCCATGTTTGTTGAAGGCGTGCCTCTGTGCCTTTTCCTATTTAAAACTTGACTCTTCTACAGTTACATCGTGTGCTAGGACCAACTGAAAATGAAAAGTTGTGATTTTCTACACCTATATGGCTAGGAACTACTTTCTCATTCCTGCGTAATAGTGGCGGATCTTCGCGGCCGTACCATGGCTGCAGCGGCGCAATATTACAGCACCTGAAAGTAGTCCAGCTAGGGAACTTTCAATGTGACCGGCACTAAGTTCGTGTAGTTGCAGAGAAAGTTCAGACTTGCAGCCGACAAATTGTGTTGTGTATTTAGCTGTGATTAGCCATGGTTCTGTGTGTTGTGGCTTTAGCTGTGATTAGCCATGGTTCTGTGTGTTGTGGCTTTAGCTGTGATTAGCCATGGTTCTGTGTGTTGTGGCTTTAGCTGTGATTAGCCATGGTTCTGTGTGTTGTGGATTTAGCTGTGATTAGCCATGGTTCTGTGTGTTGTGGATTTAGCTGTGATTAGCCATGGTTCTGTGTGTTGTGGCTTTAGCTGTGATTAGCCATGGTTCTGTGTGTTGTGTATTTAGCTGTGATTAGCCATGGTTCTGTGTGTTGTGGATTTAGCTGTGATTAGCCATGGTTCTGTGTGTTGTGGATTTAGCTGTGATTAGCCATGGTTCTGTGTGTTGTGGATTTAGCTGTGATTAGCCATGGTTCTGTGTGTTGTGGCTTTAGCTGTGATTAGCCATGGTTCTGTGTGTTGTGGCTTTAGCTGTGATTAGCCATGGTTCTGTGTGTTGTGGCTTTAGCTGTGATTAGCCATGGTTCTGTGTGTTGTGGCTTTAGCTGTGATTAGCCATGGTTCTTTGAGTTGTGGCTTTAGCTGTGATTAGCCATGGTTCTGTGTGTTGTGTATTTAGCTGTGATTAGCCATGGTTCTGTGTGTTGTTGCTTTAGCTGTGATTAGCCATGGTTCTGTGTGTTGTGGATTTAGCTGTGATTAGCCATGGTTCTGTGTGTTGTGGCTTTAGCTGTGATTAGCCATGGTTCTATGTGTTGTGGCTTTAGCTGTGATTAGCCATGGTTCTGTGTGTTGTGGCTTTAGCTGTGATTAGCCATGGTTCTATGTGTTGTGGCTTTAGCTGTGATTAGCCATGGTTCTGTGTGTTGTGGCTTTAGCTGTGATTAGCCATGGTTCTGTGTGTTGTGGCTTTAGCTGTGATTAGCCATGGTTCTGTGTGTTGTGGCTTTAGCTGTGATTAGCCATGGTTCTGTGTGTTGTGTATTTAGCTGTGATTAGCCATGGTTCTATGTGTTGTGGCTTTAGCTGTGATTAGCCATGGTTCTGTGTGTTGTGGCTTTAGCTGTGATTAGCCATGGTTCTATGTGTTGTGGCTTTAGCTGTGATTAGCCATGGTTCTGTGTGTTGTGGCTTTAGCTGTGATTAGCCATGGTTCTGTGTGTTGTGGCTTTAGCTGTGATTAGCCATGGTTCTGTGTGTTGTGGCTTTAGCTGTGATTAGCCATGGTTCTGTGTGTTGTGTATTTAGCTGTGATTAGCCATGGTTCTATGTGTTGTGGCTTTAGCTGTGATTAGCCATGGTTCTGTGTGTTGTGGCTTTAGCTGTGATTAGCCATGGTTCTATGTGTTGTGGCTTTAGCTGTGATTAGCCATGGTTCTGTGTGTTGTGTATTTAGCTGTGATTAGCCATGGTTCTGTGTGTTGTGGCTTTAGCTGTGATTAGCCATGGTTCTATGTGTTGTGGCTTTAGCTGTGATTAGCCATGGTTCTGTGTGTTGTGGCTTTAGCTGTGATTAGCCATGGTTCTGTGTGTTGTGGCTTTAGCTGTGATTAGCCATGGTTCTGTGAGTTGTGGCTTTAGCTGTGATTAGCCATGGTTCTGTGTGTTGTGTATTTAGCTGTGATTAGCCATGGTTCTGTGTGTTGTTGCTTTAGCTGTGATTAGCCATGGTTCTGTGTGTTGTGGATTTAGCTGTGATTAGCCATGGTTCTGTGTGTTGTGGCTTTAGCTGTGATTAGCCATGGTTCTGTGTGTTGTGGCTTTAGCTGTGATTAGCCATGGTTCTGTGTGTTGTGGCTTTAGCTGTGATTAGCCATGGTTCTATGTGTTGTGGCTTTAGCTGTGATTAGCCATGGTTCTGTGTGTTGTGGCTTTAGCTGTGATTAGCCATGGTTCTGTGTGTTGTGGCTTTAGCTGTGATTAGCCATGGTTCTGTGTGTTGTGGCTTTAGCTGTGATTAGCCATGGTTCTGTGTGTTGTGTATTTAGCTGTGATTAGCCATGGTTCTGTGTGTTGTGTATTTAGCTGTGATTAGCCATGGTTCTATGTGTTGTGGCTTTAGCTGTGATTAGCCATGGTTCTGTGTGTTGTGGCTTTAGCTGTGATTAGCCATGGTTCTGTGTGTTGTGGCTTTAGCTGTGATTAGCCATGGTTCTGTGTGTTGTGTATTTAGCTGTGATTAGCCATGGTTCTGTGTGTTGTGGCTTTAGCTGTGATTAGCCATGGTTCTGTGTGTTGTGGATTTAGCTGTGATTAGCCATGGTTCTGTGTGTTGTGGATTTAGCTGTGATTAGCCATGGTTCTGTGTGTTGTGGCTTTAGCTGTGATTAGCCATGGTTCTATGTGTTGTGGATTTAGCTGTGATTAGCCATGGTTCTGTGTGTTGTGGCTTTAGCTGTGATTAGCCATGGTTCTGTGTGTTGTGGCTTTAGCTGTGATTAGCCATGGTTCTGTGTGTTGTGGCTTTAGCTGTGATTAGCCATGGTTCTGTGTGTTGTGGCTTTAGCTGTGATTAGCCATGGTTCTGTGTGTTGTGGCTTTAGCTGTGATTAGCCATGGTTCTGTGTGTTGTGGATTTAGCTGTGATTAGCCATGGTTCTGTGTGTTGTGGATTTAGCTGTGATTAGCCATGGTTCTGTGAGTTGTGGCTTTAGCTGTGATTAGCCATGGTTCTGTGTGTTGTGGATTTAGCTGTGATTAGCCATGGTTCTGTGTGTTGTGGATTTAGCTGTGATTAGCCATGGTTCTATGTGTTGTGGATTTAGCTGTGATTAGCCATGGTTCTGTGTGTTGTGGCTTTAGCTGTGATTAGCCATGGTTCTGTGTGTTGTGGCTTTAGCTGTGATTAGCCATGGTTCTGTGTGTTGTGGCTTTAGCTGTGATTAGCCATGGTTCTGTGAGTTGTGGCTTTAGCTGTGATTAGCCATGGTTCTGTGTGTTGTGGCTTTAGCTGTGATTAGCCATGGTTCTGTGTGTTGTGGCTTTAGCTGTGATTAGCCATGGTTCTGTGTGTTGTAAAGGGCAGTGATAGTAAGTCGAAGGTGTAACAACCACCATCTGTCATAGAATACCAACCAATCACTGCGCCGCTGCATCATTTTTTGAATGAGATGCTAATGGACTGATCGGAATCAATGATGTATGCTAAGCTATGCTAACAGTGCTACCGCCAGATACAAAGATCGGCTAAATGGATTCAAAAACGGTAAAACTCAACTATTTAACTCTAGGGGACTTGTAAAATGAGCCTATTTTCAAAAAAAGTGGAGTTCCTTTAATCGAAATCGATCCGCAATCGCAATTTGGCTTATGTGCGATTATGAAAGCAAAGGCTGCGATTTTAATGAAATAAATAAATGCCCAGTGTGTGAGTGAAGATCGGCTCTGTGATCAGTAAAAGCTGCTCCGTCTGAAAGCACTGCGAGAAGATGTGTCATAACATCTTCACAATCAAGTAATGCAAAGCGTTCATAAACCTGTTGTCCAACCACATACAACGTTTAATAATATGTTTTAACTCCCTTCATATCGTCAGTTGAGGTGTGGTTTCGTATCACAGAAGGTCAATCAGCACTGCATACTTTATTATTATGAAAATACCCGAGAAGGCTTGAACTCAATACACCATATCTTGTGGCAGAAGTATTATCTTCATGTTTAATCAGGCAAAGCGATTCTATCTTCTCTTTATTCAGCTACAGCGATAGCTTCACATTAGGGATTTCCTTCCTGAAAACAAATGATTACTTCTCTGGCGCAAATGTGGCGTTTCTGCTCGAGGGCGCCCTCTGGCATCCAGTGTGAATGAAACATTTGGGTAGAAAATAAGAAAAATAAAACTTCTCTCTAAATAAATGTATATGACAATCTATATGTTTTTCTTCAATGTACAGGAGTTTTAATCCCTACAGTGGATGCATAAGCGGCTCATATTTCATATTAAAGACATAGACTTTAAGAAATTGATATCACAGATAAAAAGCACAGATTTGTATAATAATAATTGTTTTTTACAATAAATCCTTAGACCTTTCTAATGATTTTTAGTCATAGGCTGTCTGCGTACTAACAGGTAACCCATCATTTTTAGTTTTCTGTAAAATTATTATTATAATGTTATATTTATTCTTAAATGCTTTTTTAATTTTTTGATAATGAATGCTAGTGTAATAGTAATATTTCTTATTTGTATTTAGCAATAATAATAATCATAATTAATATTAGTCACATTAATATATTAACACAAAATGTTATATACAAACTGTTCATTTGTAAAAGTGTATAAATAATAATAATCGCATTTTAAATCGCAATCACAATTTTAACCAGAATAATCGCAATTAGATATTTTCCCCAAATCGACAAGAAGTTTTCCAAAAAATGGCTTTCGAGACTGATTTAAACTGATTTCAAACAAACCAATTCAGAAGGTGGTCTGGGACGCATTTCAGACGAAACTTGTTTAAACTGCATATGTACATTGTTAATTGCAAATTGTTAAAAAATATAGGCAGATATGATGGCGCTACTGCAACACGCATCGCCACAAATGAGTAAAGAAAGCCAACACGCAAACAGCCGCAAGTGAAACAGAAAGTAAGTCTTAGATGCTCAATAACACAATCATCTTCATTAAAACGAATTAGACTAAGGCCCAATCCCAATTCTATTTTATACCCCTTCCCCAACTAAATTGGAAGTGTATCCTGCGCTATGGTGTGCTTCCTGAACAGCGGTCCGTGACAATCCCTGCATAGGAATTTAACGAGGACATTTTGTAATCGAGTAACTCGATGAATCGTTTCAGCCCTACATATAACTCATTTGACATTAAAAACAAAACTATTTTAATGGCTGCAGTGTAATAGGGAGGATAAAAACTGACTCGAGCCGAGGTTTTTGATAAGCTAGCGCCTAGATTTGACGCCCATGCAGGGCTCTATACTATCTATATATCTGTTAATATAAAAACTGTACTAGTGTTATATTTTACACAATGGCTTTCCTTGTTAATAGATGACAGCAGGACTGTTAACCAGCTGGATGATTTCATGGAGTGTCTATCAAAGTTTACCCGATACAACTCTGTGCGGCCTCTGGCCACCCTCTCTTACGCCAGTGACCTCTATAACGGCTCCAGCATTGTGTCCAGGTGAGTGAAGGAGGAGTTTACAGTCCCAAAACCTGTAGGGTGTGTAAATGAGGACATCATTTGCATTTTTGGGTGACCTATCCCTTTAATAAAGATTAAAGTCCAACAACATGTTGTGTTAAAGGATGAGTTTTGAACATTTCCTGATGATTTCCTCTCCCCGTCTCATCCCAGATGTTCATGTCTTTCTCTCTTCAGTCGTTTTTTGAGGAAAACACTCCAGGATTTTTCTGCTCATAATGGACTTCAATGGGAACCAACGGCTGAAGGTCCAAATCACTGCAGTTTCAGAGGAAGAGCTTCAGAGGCTCTGACCAATCACAGACGAGGAATAGAGTCTGATCTAGACAAACCATCAACACATTTACAACACAAACACACATTTATACACTTTAACCTCAGATGCTGGACTTCAGTGTTGTTCGTATGATGTCATCACATCAGAAAGGTCACATGACGCAGGTGGAAGTGCCGAAAAACTCATGTTCTCCTCCAACTTTACAATCGTCCGTCATCGTTGTTTCCCCTTTATTTGTGTAAAGGGCGTTTGATTTAGTCTTTGCACATTAGTTTTAACTCTGGGTCGGCACTTCCACCTGCGTCATGTGACCTTTCTGATGTGATGACATCATACACCGTGAAGAAGAACAACAACACCAAAGTCGCGCATCTGAGGTTAAAGTGTATAAATGTGTGTGTGTGTATAAATGTGGCGATGGTTTGTCTAGATCAGACTCTATTCCTCGTCTGTGATTGGTCAGAGCCTCTGAAGCTCTTCCTCTGAAACTGCAGTGATTTGGACCTTCAGCCGTTGGTTCCCATTGAAGTCCATTATGAGCAGAAAAATCCTGGAGTGTTTTCCTCTAAAGACGACTGAAGAGAGAAAGACATGAACATCTGGGATGAGACGGGGAGAGGAAATCATCAGGAAATGTTCATTTTGAAGTGAACTACTCCTTTAACACATGTTTGTTGGACTTTAATCTTTATTAAAGGGATAGTTCACCCAAAAATGAAAATTATGTCCTCATTTACACACCCTACAGGTTTTGGGACCACTTGATGGTGAGTAAATGATGACATGATTTTCATTTTTGGTTGAACTCTCCCTTTAATTTCATGTTTTGAAGTAACCAGCAGAGGGTGGTATTGTATCACAGATCCTGACTGTGAGCATTTTGAAGACTATCTATTTTCCAGTAACCATAAATGATCACGGTTTCCACAAAAATATTGAGCGGCACAAATGTTTTCATCATTGATAATAATTTGAATTGTTACCAAATTAGAATAATTTCTGAAGGATCATGTGATGAAGACAAAATAAATAAATAGAAATGGTAAAAGGAATAAATTACATTTTAAAATGTAATAGTTATTTTAAATTGTAATATTTTACAATATTATTTTTTTTTCACTGAATATTTTCAAACTTTTAAATAAGTGTACATATGACCCTGGAGCATAAAACCAGTCATAAGTCAAAGAAAAATATTATCAATCAACTAAATATTAATATTAGTGGGGAACAGAAATACTGAATGGTTGTAATAACTGCATTGCAGCCTAACACAGCTTTTATTGAACAATCCATGGCTCAACATAAATACAACTAAACATTTGAATGTGTTGGACCAGAGTGCTTTGAAATGACCATTTAATATGTATCATTAAATATTAGCAAACAAGGTTTAATCCTTTAGTGTTAACTGATAGAGGGCGCTTTAACCCCAGCTCATGTGGGATAAATGGAGGTTAACTTGCATCAATTATTTAAAATGTGTTTAATTGATATTTAGTTAACCCCTGAATGACCAATATAATTCTGTTCCTTTGTGTAATTGTAAATATAACTGCAAATACACACTGTGTGCTGTTTTTGTTACTTTAATATTTTTACTTCGTTCTTAAATGTGACCCTTGACCTCAACAGCAGTGGTGTGTCTCACGGGTATATCTGTGGCATTGTGTGGGTCAAAATTGTCCATTTTTCTTTTATGCCAAAAATCATTAAGATATTAAGATCATGTTCCATGAAGATATTTGGTCAATGTTCATATCATAAATGTATTATTAGTAGTAATATGCATTGCTAAAGACTTCATTTGGACAACTTTAAAGGAGATTTTCTCAATATTTAGATATTTTTACACCCTCATATTCAAGATTTTCTAATATTGTCCTATCCTAACAAACCATACATCAGTGGAGAGATGAAAAAAATGACTTTTTTCCTAAATATAAAATGTAATATGAAAATATTTAATATAAAAACACTAAATATTCAACTATATCACTGATCTGCTCATTTCAATTATCATAGTCATAATTATTAGATAAAATGTTGAAAATATGATTTTAAATTCATAATTATTAGATAAAATGTTGAAAATATGATTTTAAAAGTCCTCATTATTAGATAAAAGTCAGAAATATGACATGTTAAGTCATAATTATAAGATAAAATGTGAAAATATGATTTTAAAGTCATAATTATTAGATACAATGTTGAAAATATGATTTTAAAGTCATAATTATTAGATACAATGTTGAAAATATGATTTTAAAAGTCCTCATTAGATAAAAAGTCAGAAATATGACATGCTAAGTCATAATTATAAGATAAAATGTTGAAAATATGATTTTAAAGTCATAATTATTAGATAAAATGTTGAAAATATGATTTTAAAAGTCCTCATTAGATAAAAAGTCAGAAATATGACATGCTAAGTCATAATTATAAGATAAAATGTTGAAAATAGGATTTTAAAAGACCTCATTATTAGATAAAAAGTCAGAAATATGAAATGCTAAGTCATAATTATTAGATAAAATGTTGAAAATATGATTTTAAAGTCATAATTATTAGATAAAATGTTGAAATATGATTTTAAAAGTCCTCATTATTAGATAAAAAGTCAGAAATATGTAATGCTTAGTCATAATTATTAGATACAATGTTGAAAATATGATTTTAAAGTCATAATTATTAGATAAAATGTTGAAAATATGATTTTAAAAGTCCTCATTAGATAAAAAGTCAGAAATATGACATGCTAAGTCATAATTATAAGATAAAATGTTGAAAATAGGATTTTAAAAGTCCTCATTATTAGAAAAAAAGTCAAAAATACGTCATGCTAAGTCATTGTGAGACGAACAGCTGAAATTATGATTTAAAAAATTCTGAGATAAAAATTCTAAATTATGATTAAAACGCACACTAGGACATTTAAGAGATGAAATCATGCTGTTATTCTTTACATTTCTTTAAATTTTTTGATTCACACTTATAATAATATTTACATTATTTTTATTTTGTGCAATTTATTTTTCAGGTTTTTTTTCATGCTCTGCTAACATTTTTCAGGCGTGCTTGAGTGCGATCAGCTGAGCGGCTGAGGCTGATGGGGTGTGTGTGTGTGTGTGTGTGTGCGTGCGTGCGTGTGTGTGTGTGTGTGTGTGTGTAGCCGATAATGAGCGGCGTCAGGAGAACTCGCTGTGCTAACACTTGTTCTGTCTCCTCTTTTGCAGCATCGAGTTTGACCGCGACTGTGATTACTTTGCCATTGCCGGTGTCACTAAGAAAATTAAAGTGTTTGAGTACGGCACTGTGATCCAGGACGCCGTGGACATCCATTATCCTGTCAATGAGATGACATGCAACTCCAAAATCAGGTATAAAGCCAGTCTGAAACCAGGCCTGAGAGCTCTGGATTATGCAGAGGCCTGATGGCTTAGTATTAGTAGCATTTCCTTTTTATTATCTCTCTTAGGAGAACTTTATCTTAGGCAATCAAGAGAGCAGATAAAGCATACAAACAGCAATCAGTGAGAAAAAAAACAACATTAATTAGAAATGCACATATCCACAACTCTCCTTCTGTCTTCTGTCTGTTTGCAGCTGTATCAGCTGGAGTAGCTACCACAAAAACCTGTTGGCGAGCAGCGACTACGAGGGCACTGTCATCCTCTGGGATGGGTTCACAGGGCAGAGGTCAAAGGTCTACCAGGTACCCTTATGTGTCCGACCAGATGACATTCATTACTATGTGCCCTTTTCAGAAGGAGAGCAATTTAGTACATTTCCCTCTTAACTCACACACTACTACAGATCTAAGTGTCATATTTTGTTGTAAGAAACATACATGTGCCTAAAATAATGTCTGCTGCTATTATTAATTTAAAAAAAAAAAATGTTTAACTCTGGTGCTCTTGGTTTAGGGGTTTCTCTGGTCGTCTTCCCGCTCATAAGTGACCGGACACATAAACATTAAACTTCCTCCACCTCAGTAAAACCAATGCAATTTATTTTTCTTCAATAATATTGGTTTCTTTTTAATTTTGTATTTTGAGATGATTTGATGGTATTTTTTTATATTTATGCTATAATTATGGTCTATTTTTGCCATTGAAAATTATACAACTTTTTTTTTTTGCAGTATTTCAGGTTAAAATAGAGATTAGGCCTTCAATATATATATATATATTTTTGAAGGCAGATTAGCGGCTCTTTTGGAATTATTTCAGAAATCCTGCAGCCATGTGTGTAACCACTAGAGGTCTCTGTGGAGAGGCTGGAGAATTCACTAGTTCTGTTTTTAACACATTTAATGATTTTTTGTTGTTGTTGTTGTTGTTGTTGGATTTGAATATATATTTAATTATTATAACTATTTATTATAAAGTTTTAGATTTTTTTTTTGTTAGATTTTTTTTCTGTGAATTTGTGTTTTTGCAGATTTCCCATTCATTTCCTATGGTGTCATTTTTGACCGAAGAGCACAAGTGGGAATATTTTTTTACGACCACTTAGCATGCTCGAATCATGCCTTCAATTTTTTTGTGTGTTTACACACCTAATGCTAGAAAAGTCACCAAGTTTCATATCATTACGATGAAGAGGTAATTTTAAAAATTTCAAAACAGAAAATTTTCCGGTCAGAAATGACCGAAGAGCACCAGAGGGTTAAAAGAAGTCTCTTATGCTCACAGCATTTGTTTGACTTTAATGTACAGGAAGTAATGAAATATTACATTAAAATAGAAACGTGGTGTAAATCCTATGGTTGCAAAGCTGAATTTCCACCATCAGTGTCACATGATCCTTCAGAAATCATTCTAATATGACGATTTGGTGCTCAAATAACATCATATAAAAATTTGTCAGTGAAATATCCAAACACCACTAGGCCAGTGTTATATATTTTGTTCAGTTGAGTACTTAAAATATCCCAAATGTTTCCAACTATTTGTAAATCGTGAGAAAATTGCTATTTTACCCGAGGAACCGGGACGTGTGAGAGCGTGGCCTGTCAATTACGCAAAAGTCCAGCGGTTGGGATGTTTTTGCCCAGAGGTTGGGTTGTGGTGTTTTAGCCCGGCGGTTGGGGTGTTTTAGCCCGGCGGTTGGGGTGTTTTAGCCCGGAGGTTGTGGTGTTTTAGCCCGGCGGTTGGGGTGTTTTAGCCCGGCGGTTGGGGTGTTTTAGCCCGGAGGTTGGGGTGTTTTAACCCGGAGGTTGGGGTGTTTTAGCCCGGCGGTTGGGGTGTTTTAACCCGGAGGTTGGGGTGTTTTAGCCCGGCGGTTGGGGTGTTTTAGCCCGGCGGTTGGGGTGTTTTAGCCCGGAGGTTGTGGTGTTTTAGCCCGGCGGTTGGGGTGTTTTAGCCCGGCGGTTGGGGTGTTTTAGCCCGGAGGTTGGGGTGTTTTAACCCGGAGGTTGGGGTGTTTTAGCCCGGCGGTTGGGGTGTTTTAGCCCGGCGGTTGGGGTGTTTTAGCCCGGCGGTTGGGGTGTTTTAGCCCGGCGGTTGGGGTGTTTTAGCCCGGCGGTTGGGGTGTTTTAACCCGGAGGTTGTGGTGTTTTAGCCCGGCGGTTGGGGTGTTTTAGCC
Organism: Gobio occitaniae; assembly: GCA_033150135.1. NCBI lineage: Eukaryota > Metazoa > Chordata > Actinopteri > Cypriniformes > Gobionidae > Gobio > Gobio occitaniae. The sequence goes on from JARQWZ010003449.1 coordinate 117,994, forward strand.
CGGAGGTTGGGGTGTTTTAGCCCGGCAGTTGGGGTGTTTTAACCCGGAGGTTGGGGTGTTTTAACCCGGAGGTTGGGGTGTTTTAACCCGGAGGTTGGGGTGTTTTAGCCCGGCGGTTGGGGTGTTTTAGCCCGGAGGTTGGGGTGTTTTAGCCCGGCGGTTGGGGTGTTTTAACCCGGCGGTTGGGGTGTTTTAGCCCGGCGGTTGGGGTGTTTTAGCCCGGAGGTTGGGGTGTTTTAGCCCGGAGGTTGGGGTGTTTTAGCCCGGAGGTTGGGGTGTTTTAGCCCGGAGGTTGGGGTGTTTTAGCCCGGAGGTTGGGGTGTTTTAGCCCGGAGGTTGGGGTGTTTTAGCCCGGCGGTTGGGGCGTTTTAACCCGGAGGTTGGGGTGTTTTAGCCCGGAGGTTGGGGTGTTTTAGCCCGGAGGTTGGGGTGTTTTAACCCGGAGGTTGGGGTGTTTTAGCCCGGCGGTTGGGGTGTTTTAGCCCGGAGGTTGGGGTGTTTTAACCCGGAGGTTGGGGTGTTTTAACCCGGAGGTTGGGGTGTTTTAACCCGGAGGTTGGGGTGTTTTAACCCGGAGGTTGGGGTGTTTTAGCCCGGAGGTTGGGGTGTTTTAGCCCGGAGGTTGGGGTGTTTTAGCCCGGAGGTTGGGGTGTTTTAACCCGGAGGTTGGGGTGTTTTAGCCCGGAGGTTGGGGTGTTTTAACCCGGAGGTTGGGGTGTTTTAGCCCGGAGGTTGGGATGTTTTAGCCCGGCGGTTGGGGTGTTTTAGCCCGGCGGTTGGGGTGTTTTAGCCCGGAGGTTGGGATGTTTTAGCACGGCGGTTGGGATGTTTTAGCCCGGCGGTTGGGGTGTTTTAGCCCGGCGGTTGGGGTGTTTTAGCCCGGCGGTTGGGGTGTTTTAGCCCGGAGGTTGGGATGTTTTAGCCCGGCGGTTGGGGTGTTTTAGCCCGGCGGTTGGGATGTTTTAGCCCGGCGGTTGGGGTGTTTTAGCCCGGCGGTTGGGGTGTTTTAGCCCGGCGGTTGGGGTGTTTTAGCCCGGCGGTTGGGGTGTTTTAGCCCGGCGGTTGGGGTGTTTTAGCCCGGCGGTTGGGGTGTTTTAGCCCGGAGGTTGGGGTGTTTTAGCCCGGAGGTTGGGGTGTTTTAGCCCGGCGGTTGGGGTGTTTTAGCCCGGCGGTTGGGGTGTTTTAGCCCGGAGGTTGGGGTGTTTTAGCCCGGCGGTTGGGGTGTTTTAGCCCGGAGGTTGGGGTGTTTTAGCCCGGCGGTTGGGGTGTTTTAGCCCGGCGGTTGGGGTGTTTTAGCCCGGCGGTTGGGTTGTTTTAACCCGGCGGTTTTATTTAGCCCAGCGACGGCTGGGTTGTTTTATTTAACCCAAATATTGTTTAAAAATTACTATATGGCTGACTTAAAATGAACCCAAAATTGGTGCTTTTTTATTTATTATTATACTTTTTTTTTTATATTTCGTGAATAGAAGGTTCAAAAGAACAGTATTTATTTGAGATGGAAATCTTTTCAGTATAAATGCATTTACTGTGATCTTTATTTAATTTAAATATAATTTGTCCTTGCTCAATAAAAGTATACATTTCTTTCAATACTTTTTTTTTTTTACTGATCTCAAACTTTTGAACAGTAATCAGGATTCCCACTCGTCCTGGAAAATTAGAGAAAATTTAAAATGCCCTGGAAAATCTTGTTGTTGTCCTGGAAAAGTCCGAATTGCTTGATATTAACTCGCAGTTCTGACTTTATAACGGGCAATTGCTGCGAGTATATCACAATTATGTAAACTCGCAATTGCGAGAGTCACAATTACCTTTTTAATTTTTTTTTTCAGTGGCGTAAACCATCATAATGTATGATTTATGAGCTCATATTGCAACAGTTTTTATAGTGGTCATGGCAATACGCCTTTTTAAAACTTGGAGAGCAATATTTAGCTTGATCCTTTGTTAAAATTGAAATGTCCTGGAAAAGAGTGAGTAATATTTACGTTTGTTTAGATTCAATGATTTAATTTGTTGATTTATTTTCAATGAATGAAGTGAAATACAATTATTTTCTCTAAATACTCTGAAAACATATTTCGCATCTTCCCAAACGCTATTTTTCTAAACCATGTAAAATTATGAATATACAAATGGATGTACTGTAGGCTGTGCTGTACCTTTATTATTAAAATCAAAGGGTTAAAACGGAATCACAAAGTATTCTTATGAATGTGATTTTAGTGTGTAATGTGTGATTCCTTTAGACGTAATCTAAGGTAGATTGTGGTTTTCTCAGGAGCATGAGAAGCGGTGTTGGAGTGTCGATTTCAACCTCATGGATCCCAAGCTCTTGGCATCAGGATCGGACGACGCTAAAGGTAATTTTTGCGACTGAACAAGTTAATTGATTTGAGATTCTTAGAGATATTCTTCCATAAATACTTATGAATGCTCTCTTTATCCTAGTCAAGTTGTGGTCCACCAACCTGGATAATTCAGTGGCCAGCATTGAAGCGAAGGCCAATGTATGCTGTGTGAAGTTCAGCCCAACCTCTCGATATCACCTTGCCTTTGGTTGTGCAGGTACATCATTCATTTCAATCGATCTATTAAAAATAATACTTCCCGCAGAAATCATAAAACATTTTAAACCCTTTCCAGACCACTGTGTGCACTACTACGACCTGAGAAACACTAAGCAGCCCATCATGGTTTTCAAAGGCCACAGGAAAGCGGTTTCCTACGCCAAGTTTGTCAATGGAGAAGAGATTGTGTCTGCGTATGTATTCTCTGAAAACTCCTGTGCTTTTCTGTTATCAATGGAAAATGCATGTACACAACACACAGTCATGGTAACTACTTATATTGCTGTATCACGATACTATTGGACCAGTACAGTCTTACAAACATATTGGTTATAAATTATGGCTGGGTATTGACACAAATTTCACGATTTGTATTTTGGATGTATAGTAGTTCACTTCAAAATGAACATTTTCCTGATGATTTCCTCACCCCCATCTCATCCAAGATGTTCGTCTTTCTTAAGTCCAAATGAAGTTTTTTGAGGAAAAAATTCCAGGATTTTTCTGCTCATAATGGACTTCAATGGGAACCAACGGCTGAAGGTCCAAATCACTGCAGTTTCAGAGGAAGAGCTTCAGAGGCCCTGACCAATCACAGACGAGGAATAGAGTCTGATCTAGACAAACCATCAATACATTTACAACACACACACACATTTATACATTTTAACCTCGAATGCTCATCTTCCGCTGCTCTGTGACGCCACGGATTGCGTAATCGCGTAGGAAAGGTCACGCTAGACGTAGGTTGAAGTATCGCTGCCATGTTTACAAAGTGCTTGTGTGAAGACTAATGCTGCGTTCACACCAAACGCGGATAGAATAGAGTCAAAATCGCGTCTACCGCGTCTAATTTCACGCGCAAACATTTTGAATGCATTCGCGGCGAATTGGACGCGCTGGAAGCGAAATTGACGCGCGCTCAAGGCACTCCAGGAGAAATGTCATAAACCACCACTTTACCTCTTTTCATTTTCATTAAACATATATATTAAGCATTAATAGCCACACAAATGTGGTCCAGGCAACACCTACATTATCTTCACTGCATGTGTATTTAAAAATCCTACAAATATAAAGTTATGAAACTTCTCTTTGCCCTCAGTCAAAACGATTTGGCAGACAACAAATGATGATTCAGGACACCAAATATCGGCCGTTAGATCCACACAAGATGAATTATATCTGATGTTTAACCACTACAGAGCCAGCGGCAGACGGCAGAAGGACTGGCCGAGGAAAGGCTGCTCTCACCGGGGTTAATGAGCGCTGAGCGCCCCTGATCCACTGGATCTCACAACTCCAAAAACACAAGATTATTTTTTTTAAATAGGCGCTCTCTTTATAAATAAACCACAGATTTGAGCTTTAAACAACTACATTCTCACCTGAAAAAGTCTTAAAACTACATTTTGTGACACAATAGTAGTATTTTTAAATAATGCTGTGTTTCTCATCGTCACTTCACCATGTGACCGCAGCGAGCAGGCTCCTGATTGGTTAACGCGGCGCGAATTGACGCCAAAGTTCAAATTTTTCAACTCTGGCGCCAGACACTTCATTCGCGTTTGGTGTGAGCGCAGCGTAATGGTGCTTTCTCACCAGACACAAATTAAGCAAATAAATCGTGTTATTCGCATGTATTTGGACGCTTGAACATTTTGAGTTTACTCGCTTCATTGCGCGTGACATTCACTTCACATCAGACGTGAGTTCGCCTCATGAAGGAGCTTCTGCCAGCGGCTCGCCTCGTTGTGAAATGGCTGAAATGGATCGTTTTTAAATACGGCGAATAAGCTCAATGTGCCGGCTTTAGCTAGCTCTCAATAGGGGGAATTCAGGGGGATTGGGACACTTTATCCAAGTCATCTCAATGGCAGAAAGTGTCCCAATCGCCCTGAAATGTAGAGCTCAGATTGAGTAAAGAGCGTTTTCTACAACTCCCTAGACTGTCCGACCTCCTCACTCACTTTCTTCCAAGCAAGATCCTTTTTATTCTGTTTCTATAAAGTATGAAGGTGTCTCGTACAGCTCCGGGTATCCACATATGATTCTGTCCTCATTGTTGTCACTACTAGAGCAAGCTCCTGATTGGTTAACGAGGCGCGAATATCCACCAAAGTTCAGCTCATTCACGCGAATTGCATCACAGAATGTCTATTCTCGTCTCTGCATTGACTTAACATGTAAATCACTCGCTCCAGACGCCCTATTCACATTCAGTGTGAACACAGAACAATACAAACATCCTTTAGCAAAAAAAGGTTAAACAACGTTGTCGGACGATTTTGAAGTTGGAGTGTTTTTTGGTAAAAGGTGTTTGTATTAGTCTTCACACGTTCACTTGAGGCCGACTGTGGTGTGAGCAGAGCAAGATGAGCATCTGAGGTTAAAGTGTATAAATGTGTGTGTGTGTGTGTTGTAAATGTGGCGATGGTTTGTCTAGATCAGACTCTATTCCTCGTCTGTGATTGGTCAGAGCCTTTGAAGCTCTTCCTCTGAAACTGCAGTGATTTGGACCTACAGCCGTTGGTTCCCATTGAAGTCCATTATGAGCAGAAAAATCCTGGAATTTTTTCCTCAAAAGACTGAAGAAAGAAAGACATGAACATCTTGGGCGAGGAAATTTTGAAGTGAACTAATCCTTTAAGAATTTGATATTGGTTAGTAAAAGAAGGTTGATTAAAATCGAGAAATCTGTGTTTTATACCTAGCACTATTATAAATACTTTCCTAATCTTTAAATGAGCTAGAACCATGATCCAAATCGTACCATGAGAAATCTGAGCTGTGTCACCGATAATTGCAAACAACTTTTGAGTTATAAATGTAATATTGAAGTGTAATTGTGCCGCCCCACAGCTCGACGGACAGCCAGCTCAAACTCTGGAACGTGAACAAGCCTCATTGTTTGCGCTCTTTCAAAGGCCACATCAACGAGAAGAACTTCGTGGGTCTGGCTTCTAATGGAGACTATGTAGCATGTGGTGAGTGGCACTATACAAACAAAACATTTTACTTTTCCCTAGGGGTGTAACGATATATCACGATATGGAAATGCGCCGATATGCATCGTTGATGTAAACGATATGATTTGCGATATTGAGTTGTTTTATAACTATGCTGGAAGCAGAGCTGTTCTGACCAATCAGATCATCAGGGCGGGCTTTACACGATGATGGACAGATGATCACGTCACCAAAGATCGCTTGGGTTGAACTCGTTTACTAAACGGAGAACTTGTTCGTATATGCGTTCACCTTTACTATTTGTCTCAGAAATGATGATGGTGTTGGTACACTGCAAAAAATGCTTTTCTTAGTATTTTTGTCTTGTTTTCAGTCCAAATATTTAAAAAAATCTTACATTAAGAAGCATTTACTAGACAAGCTAAAGTTTGTCTTGTTTTGGGGAAAAATAACTCAAAATTAAGGGAGTTTTTGCTTAAAATAAGCAAAAGAATCTGCCAATGGGGTAAGCAAAATAATCTTGTTTTCTGTTTGAATTAAGTTTATTTTGCTTACCCCATTGGCAGATTATTTTGCTTATTTTAAGCGAAAACTTTCTTAATTTTGAGTTATTTTCCCCCCAAAACAAGACACAACTTTTGCTTGTCTACTAAATTCTTCTTAATGTAAGATTTTTTAGATATTTGGACTGAAAACAAGACAAAAATACTAAGAAAGAAAAGCATTTTTTGCAGTGTAAGTACTCTGTGTATCCTTACATTCTGTTTACAACACCGGCAAACATCGTTTACACTTATTTTCTTCTTCTTCCTCCAGTGTGCGTGCAGTTGAGTTTTGTTGACAACTATACGGCGCTCTGATTGGTTGTAGGTCTGTCCAATTGAGTGCAGAGGCATTTTCTTTCCTGGTTGGGTTGAAACAGCCCATAATCACAGCCCAATGGAGACTCATATTCTGACTTGAATTTTAGGATGACGACGTCAGGCTAACATTAAACTACTATATATAATGTATAATGATGTAATGGGGGAATATTTGTGATGATAATACAATAATATTTAAAAAAAAACGAACAAAATACTCTTTATTTTGGCTTAAAATATCGCGATTTATATCGAACACTGCAAAAAATGCTTTTCTTAGCATTTTTGTCTTGCTTCTAGTCCAAATATCAAAAAAAATCTTACATTTAAGAAGTATTTATTAGACCAGTAAAAGTTATTGTCTTGTTTTGGGAAAAATAACTCAAAATGAAGGGAGTTTTCGCTTAAAATAAGCAAAATAATCTGCCAATGGGGTAAATAAAATAATCTTAATTCAAACAGAAAACAAGATTATTTTGCTTACCCCATTGGCAGATTTTGTTATTTTAATGTAATTTTTTGATATTTGGACTGGAAACAAGACAAATATACTACACTGCAAAAAATGCTTTTCTTACTTAGTATGTTTTTCTTGTTTCCAGTCCAAATATTTAAAAATTACAAGTAAGTAAAGCATGTTTTTGTCTTGTTTCCAAGCAAAATGATCTGCCAAAGGGGTATAAATAATCATAGAAATATAAAAAAAAATAAAAAATAGAAACAAGATCATTTTTCTTACAGATAATTTTTTCCCCTTAGAAAACAAGAAAAAAAATATCTTACTTATTTAGTTAATTTGTCTTGATTTTAAGATTTTTTAAGCTGTTTGGACTCTAAACAAGATGATGATACTAAATGAGAAGCAGTGACACGAGTGTATCGTTACACCTCTACTTTTGGCACAGTTTGAGGACACCGTAATAAATGTTTATGGTGTTAAACCCTCAATAATGCCACCGCTTCACACCCCACAGGAAGTGAAAATAACTCCCTGTACCTGTACTACAAGGGGCTCTCCAAGACGCTGCTGACTTTTAAGTTTGACACTGTGAAGAGTGTCCTGGACAAGGACAAGAAGGAGGACGACACCAATGAGTTTGTCAGTGCGGTTTGCTGGCGAGCTCTTCCTGATGGGGTATGATTCAGTCTTATCTCCCGTTTGACATGATAAATCCCTCTTCTAGAAGCAGGACATGTTCTGACCGGGGCACATGGGGACACGAGGGGTGTGTGACATCATGGAGTATATCCCTCACACACACACACACACACACACACACACACAGAGAGCGCACGCATACACTGTGATGTAGTCTCCTAGATTAGACTAGTGCGGGTGCGCATTAGTGTGTATTTATATCATTTAATATAGCTAATAAATACCACACAAATAGCGTTTCAGTTTGTGATATTGAGTTTATACAAGTTTACTAAACAAGAAGTTCATATTAAGTGACTTACATTTTAGACTCCATATGGCCTGTTTTTGCTCTATTTCACCAACGAAAACGGTTCAAAACAAAGCCACAGCTGTAATTGTATCTCTGAGCAACACACGTCTGTGTTTCCTCCCTGAATGAATCAGCTTTTTGAACGAATCAATTGAATCAATGATTCAATGACTAAAATAGATTAAGAGAGTCAAATGCTTTGTTCCTGAATGAATCCGCTTTTTTAATTAATCAATGATTCAATGACTAAAATAGATTAAGAGAGTCAAATGCTTCGGTTCTGAATGAATCAGCCATTTAAATGAATCCATTGAATCAATGATTCAATGACTACGATAGATTAAGATAGTCAAATGCTTTGTTTCTGAATGAATCAGCCGTTTGAATGAATCCATTGAATCAATGATTCAATGACTACGATAGATTAAGAGAGTCAAATGCTTTGTTTCTGAATGAATCAGCCGTTTGAATTAATCAATGATTCAATGACTACGATAGATTAAGAGAGTCAAATGCTTTGTTTCTGAATGAATCAGCCGTTTGAATGAATCCATTGAATCAATGATTCAATGACTACGATAGATTAAGAGAGTCAAATGCTTTGTTTCTGAATGAATCAGCCGTTTGAATTAATCAATGATTCAATGACTACGATAGATTAAGAGAGTCAAATGCTTTGTTTCTGAATGAATCAGCCGTTTGAATTAATCCATTGAATCAATTATTCAATGACTAAGATAGAATAAGAGTCAAATGCTTAGTTCCTGAATAAATCAGCCATTTTAATGAATCCATTGAATCAATGACTAAAATAGATTAAGACAGTCAAATGCTTCGTTTCTGAATGAATCAGCCGTTTGAATGAATCTGTTGAATCAATGATTCAATGACTACGATAGATTAAGAGAGTCAAATGCTTCGTTTCTGAATGAATCAGCCGTTTGAATGAATCTGTTGAATCAATGATTCAATGACTACGATAGATTAAGAGAGTCAAATGCTTTGTTTCTGAATGAATCAGCCGTTTGAATGAATCTGTTGAATCAATGACTAAAATGGATTTAGAGTCAAATGCTTCGTTCCTGAATAAATCAGCCATTTGAACTAATCAGTTGAATCAATGATTCAATGACTAAGATTAATAGAGTCAAATGCTTTGTTTCTGAATGAATCAGCCGTTTGAATGAATCCATTGAATCAATGATTCAATGACTACGATAGATTAAGAGAGTCAAATGCTTCGTTCCTGAATAAATCAGCCGTTTGAACAAATCAGTTGAATCAATGATTCAATGACTCGGATAGATTAAGAGTCAAATGCTTTGTTCCTGAATGAATCAGCCGCTTGAATGAATCGATTGAATCTCAATCAATCACTCATTAACAGTGACTGTCACCTACTGGTGGTTTTAATTTCACATTGAAAGTATCTTTTCTTGTTTTAAATCATTTCAAATCAATATTCATAATCAAAACATTATTATCAGTCTGTGTAAAAGATCTAAATCCATTTTTCCTCTCCATTGCAAAGATGAATTTAGTTACTTAATTTGATTGGTAACAGCCCTATTGTGTCTTATTATTATAATTAAATTGTATTACATTTATGAAATTGACACCAAAGATGATGCATGCATATAATTAGGTTTAAAAAACAAATGCATAAAAGGTAAAAATCAATTGAAACGTATTGGAAAAGATGATTTCTGTCACACAGAATATGAAGAATATAAACCTTCACCAGCTCAATAACACATTCAGCCAAATATCGTCTAATTATCGTTATCAAGAAGATCCCAGAAAATAGAGATATTATTTTGTTGTCAATATTACACCCATAGGGGGCAGTAGAACTGAACTCATTGACACATTATGGACACTCCTCTAAATAGTGTGTTTTGCAGTAAAAGGCATTGCTATAAAGTCATCTTTCAGTGTGCAGAGCTGTATTTATTACCCCAGGAGATTTATAATGTTTGATCTGTCACGATCATGGCATTTTCAGATTGATGATTTAATTGCCCTGGTCTTCTTTAAGAGTTTGTGGGCACAATGATACGAGTTAACCAGATTCTTCTGTTCTTTTTGTTTTTCAATTTTGATGTTTTAAATATTTCTCTTTAGTTTTCTGAACACGGCCATACCGAATGATGTATTAGTAATGTAATATTATTATTAGTATTATAGAACATGAGAATGTTATTATAAGAACAGTGATGCGTAATTTCAGCCCTATTAAATTAGTGAACCTTCATTTGGGATGATGATGGAAGAGCTTTCAGGTTCTGTGTGTATTTAATGGGGTTTTTCCCCATTCTGTCATATTTCATTGCGAGTAAGTAGGTCATCTCTCTTTTTTTTTTTATATATATATATATATATATATATATATATATATATATATATATATATATATATTTTTGGCATAATGTCTGTAACGGCCCAAAATATTTGTCTTTATGCAAATGTTAAAGTTGAGTGAATTATATACATGTAGTATTTATTCATATTTTAATTGGCTTTTATATTTTCAGTATTCATTTTAATTTTAACGGAAGTTTTAGTATAATTTTTTTTGTGCTTTTGTAATTATAATTAAGGACCCTCTTTATATTAGTTGGCCTTAACTTACAATGTGCTCATATTTAACCCGTGTGCATCAATTATTAAAAAATAATAATATTGGAAGCACAGATTTTCATTTGGTCTCATTTTAAAGATTATTAAAGCAGATTATTGAAGTCAAACAAGTTTAAAAAGTGAAACAAAAAAATGTATAGAGGTTTATGAAAATGATTTATGAATAATAATAGTTTATAAAACACTGCAAAAAATGCTTTTCTTACTTAGTATTTTCGTCTTGTTTCTGGTCCAAACATCTAAAAATTCTCAAAACAGGAAGCATTTACCAGCCAAATACAAATTATTGTCTTGTTTTGGGGGGAAATAACTTAAAATTAAGGGAGTTTTTGCTTAAAATTAGCAAAATAATCTGCCAATGGGGTAAGAAAAATAATCTTGTTTTCTGTTTGAATTAAGATTATTTTTCTTACCCCATTGGCAGATTATTTTGCTTATTTTAAGCAAAAACTCACTTAATTTTGAGTTATTTTCCCCCAAAACAAGACAAACTTTTGCTTGTCTAGTAAATGCTTCTTAATGTAAGATTTTTTTTTAGATATTTGGACTGAAAACAAGACAAAAATACTAAGTAAGAAAAGCATTTTTTGCAGTGAACAATTTGAACTCTAAAACTGCTAGAAATTCAAAGCCACAAATCTATACATTTGTGTTCCAAATTTGAGGTTGATATCTCAAAAAATGAGCTTTCGGTCAGATTGAGTGCAGTGCCAACTTTTCCCCATCAGATCCCAGCAGAACTTGGATTTGGGATTTTTTTTTTAAAGGAAATGGGTGTGAAATGGTAAATAAAAATACACACCTGTGCCAAAATGTATGTAGTTAGCATTACCACAGGCACAATGATCAAAAAAACTAAACTGAAAAAGACACAAATGTTAGGGTTACACATATTAACACTTTATTTAAGGGTTCAATTATCACTATTAACTAGTTGCTTATTAGCATGCGTATTACTGGCATATTCGGATTGTGCTTATGTTTTGGACGCAAGTACACAGTATAAAGTGGGACCATAATTAGTTTTTGTTTTGTTTGAAGTATTTCTATTTAATTTGAGCTATTGTAGTACTTCAATCACAGCTCGCTCAACTCATAAAAGTGTGCATTTCGTCCAATTTCTATTTTCATTTATAATTGTCTTCTGTGAATGGCACTATGCCATTAGAATTAAAAATGCACAGTAATTGTGTTTCCCCAGAGAATTAACGTGCAAGTCATTTCTAGTGTAATCATCTCAGAAATGTGAGCAGAATGTGGACTCGTGTGTTGATGTATCCGCTGAACCCGTGCAAACATTACGTCTGCTCCACATCCCCTGTGTATTTCACACCTTTTATACTTGACATTTTCCCAGAGAGAAAAAAACGATAATAATTGTGTGCAAAACCGATGTGCTGAGCAGACTGAATTTCTGCTTAGTGTCTTGCTCTTAATTAATTGGCTTTCTCATCCACACATAAATTATGCAGAAGTAAAATGTCAAGGCCTTTTTGTGGACACATAACAATAATGAAACGCAAAGATTGAGTCTGGAATGGCCAGGACAGTTAATGCCAAACATCCTCAATGCGTTCTGTCAGACCACCTTGTAGCAACTCATAATGCAATAACTGCACATTAGGAAAAAACTACACATAATGGCGTCATTTTCTCCAAATGTAATAACACAAGAGTTTGCACAAACTTGTTTTTTTTTTACTTTTTGTAAAAAAGAAAAATAACTTTTACACCTTAACTTTAAACTACTACTACTACTACTATTACTACTACTACTACTACTACTATTATTAGTCAGAGTGTGTGAGCTGAAAAACAGTACAACAGACCCCTGATTTTTTTTTTTTTAACTATAACACTTTTAAACTACTATTACTAATACTAATACTACTATTACTACTGCTGCTGCTGTCATTATTAATAATAATATTATTATTATAATTATTACTACTACTACCATTAGTGAGATTGTGTCAGTTGAAAAACAGTACAACACACCTCTGAATTTATTTTATTTATTTATTAATAAACCTTACACCTTTAAACTACTACTAGTATTACTACTACTACTACTATTACTATTTGTGAGTGTGAGTTGAAAAACAGTACAACAACCCCTGAATTTATTTTATTTTTATTATTTTGTAAAAATGAAAAGAAAGATAAATTACTTTTACACCTTTTTAAACTACTACTACTATTACTGCTGCTGCTGCTACTACTATTATTACTAATATTACTAATACTACTTTTACTAATACTACTATTACTGCTGCTGCTACTACTATTATTACTACTATTACTAATACGACTATTACTAATACTACTATTACTGCTGCTGCTGCTACTACTATTATTACTAATATTACTAATACTACTTTTACTAATACTACTATTACTGCTGCTGCTGCTACTACTATTACTACTATTATTACTACTATTACTAATACTACTTTTACTAATACTACTATTACTACTATTACTGCTGCTGCTACTACTATTATTACTACTATTACTAATACGACTATTACTAATACTACTATTACTGCTGCTACTACTATTATTACTAATATTACTAATACTACTTTTACTAATACTACTATTACTGCTGCTGCTACTACTATTACTACTATTATTACTACTATTACTAATACTACTTTTACTAATACTACTATTACTGCTGCTGCTACTACTATTATTACTACTATTACTAATACTACTTTTACTAATACTACTATTACTACTATTACTGCTGCTGCTGCTACATCTATTATTACTACTATTACTTTTACTAATACTACTATTACTGCTGCTGCTACTACTATTATTACTACTATTACTAATACTACTTTTACTAATACTACTATTACTGCTGCTGCTGCTACTACTATTACTACTATTATTACTACTATTACTAATACTACTTTTACTAATACTACTATTACTACTATTACTGCTGCTGCTGCTACTACTATTATTACTACTATTACTAATACTACTATGACTGCTGGTGCTACTACTATTATTACCACTATTACTAATTTTACTAATACTACTATTACTACTATTACTGCTGCTGCTACTACTACTATTATTACCACTATTACTAATACTACTATTACTTCTATTACTGCTGCTGCTACTACTATTACTACTATTACTAATACTACTATTACTGCTGGTGCTACTACTATTATTACCACTATTACTAATACCACTTTTACTATTACTACTATTACTGCTGCTGCTGCTGCTACTACTACTATTATTACTACTACTATTACTGCTGCTACTACTACTGTTATTACTACTACTACTACCATTAGTGAGATTGTGTGTGAGTTGAAAAAAAAGTACAACACACCCCTGAATTTATTAATAAACCTTACACCTTTAAACTACTACTAGTATTATTATTACTACTACTATTTGTTGTAAAAAAAAAAAAAGAAGAAGAAAAAAAGAGATTACTTTTAAACCTTGTAGTAGTAGCAGAATCAGTAATCTGGTGGAATTATTAGGCAAGTTAAGACTAGGTTTAGATTTTAACAAAATGTACTATAAAGGAATAATTAAATAATAATAATAATTGCATGAATATTAATCTGATTCGCAGGTAGTTTAAGACTTGATTTATATTTTTAAAAACTGACTTTAAGAGAATAACATTTTTTGTTTTAAAACCTATTACAATAATGAATGACATGTTTTTGGTGAGTTTATAATGTAATAAAATCTTGAGCTCATAATGTAGTAATTTTTACATTATGAGGATTTTATTACATGATGAACATTCTATTACAATAATAATGTAATACTTACTTCATTATGTGTAGTTATTTCGTGTTGAGTAGCTACACCCCCAGCTGAATTGTGTTGAGCACATTGTGTCAGTCAATGCTCTCTCTCTCTGTTCTGATCCTCAGGAGTCAAATGTGTTGATCGCAGCCAACAGTCAAGGAACAATCAAGGTGAGTGCTCTGCAAAACGGGCCCTGTGTGCTCTAGCACCCTGCAGACAGTTTGGGCTGTGTCCACTAGAGGGCAGCAAACACTGGGAAAAATCATCTAGTCTGTATCATGTACGCAAGATTTATTCAAATGGATCTGAAGGGAGGAATATGACCTTTTTTTATATAATTTCCGCCTAATAACCCCCCACCCCCCATACCCACATACAGTAGTATAAATGCAATATCCTGTCATTAAATATATTTTTTTATTATATGCAGAAAACAGCCCAAATTGTCTGCAGGGTGCTAGAGCTCAGTTACACACTTTTAAAAATTTATTTATAACCAAAAAATCAAAAAGCGCCTCATTTTAGGAATACTGGTGTGAATTAGAAGCATTTACAGATGAGGATATAACCAGTTCTCTATATAGATCAGTGGATGAAACCTGTAAAATGGACGTTTTGGCGATGAGGACACACACTCATCTGTCGAAGTTCATGACCGGGTGTGTTAAACGCTAATGCATTCGCTCAACGCTTAAAATAATGAATTAACGCAAAGTTAAATAGTGCAGTTTTTAAAAACAAGACAAGTTTGGTTGAAAATGGACGAACCCAGCGGTTGGGTTGTTTTAGCCCAGCGGTTGGGTTGTTTTAGCCCAGAGTTTGGGTTGTTTTAGCCCAGCGGTTGGGTTGTTTTAGCCCAGAGTTTGGGTTGTTTTAGCCCAGAGATTGGGTTGTTTTAGCCCAGAGATTGGGTTGTTTTAGCCCAGCGGTTGGGGTGTTTTAGCCCATCGGTGGGTTGTTTTAGCCCAGAGTTTGGGATGTTTTAGCCCAGAGTTTGGGATGTTTTAGCCCAGAGTTTGGGATGTTTTAGCCCATCGGTGGGTTGTTTTAGCCCAGAGTTTGGGATGTTTTAGCCCAGAGTTTGGGATGTTTTAGCCCAGAGTTTGGGATGTTTTAGTCCAGCGGTTGGGTTGTTTTAGCCCAGCGGTTGGGTTGTTTTAGCCCATCGGTTGGGTTGTTTTAGCCCATCGGTTGGGTTGTTTTAGCCCAGCGGTTGGGAGGTTTTAGCCCAGCGTTTGGGTTGTTTTAGCCCAGCGTTTGGGTTGTTTTAGCCCAGCGTTTGGGTTATTTTAGCCCAGCGTTTGGGATGTTTTAGCCCAGCGTTTGGGTTGTTTTAGCCCAGCGTTTGGGTTGTTTTATCCCAGCGTTTGGGTTGTTTTAGCCCAGAGTTTGGGTTGTTTTAGCCCAGAGTTTGGGATGTTTTAGCCCAGAGGTTGGGATGTTTTAGCCCAGAGGTTGGGTTGTTTTAGCCCAGAGGTTGGGTTGTTTTAGCCCAGAGTTTGGGTTGTTTTAGCCCAGCGTTTGGGATGTTTTAGCCCAGAGTTTGGGTTGTTTTAGCCCAGAGTTTGGGTTGTTTTAGCCCAGCGTTTGGGATGTTTTAGCCCAGCGGTTGGGTTGTTTTAGCCCAGAGTTTGGGTTGTTTTAGCCCAGAGGTTGGGATGTTTTAGCCCAGAGGTTGGGATGTTTTAACCCAGCGGTTGGGAGGTTTTAGCCCAGCGGTTGGGAGGTTTTAGCCCAGCGGTTGGGAGGTTTTAGCCCAGCGGTTGGGAGGTTTTAGCCCAGCGGTTGGGAGGTTTTAGCCCAGCGGTTGGGTTGTTTTAGCCCAGAGTTTGAGATGTTTTAGCCCAGAGTTTGGGAGGTTTTAGCCCAGCGGTTGGGGTGTTTTAGCCCATCGGTGGGTTGTTTTAGCCCAGAGTTTGGGTTGTTTTAGCCCAGAGGTTGGGTTGTTTTAGCCCAGAGTTTGGGTTGTTTTAGCCCAGCGTTTGGGATGTTTTAGCCCAGAGTTTGGGATGTTTTAGCCCAGCGGTTGGGTTGTTTTAGCCCAGCGGTTGGGTTGTTTTAGCCCATCGGTTGGGTTGTTTTAGCCCATCGGTTGGGTTGTTTTAGCCCATCGGTTGGGAGGTTTTAGCCCAGCGTTTGGGTTGTTTTAGCCCAGCGTTTGGGTTGTTTTAGCCCAGCGTTTGGGTTGTTTTAGCCCAGCGTTTGGGATGTTTTAGCCCAGCGTTTGGGTTGTTTTAGCCCAGCGTTTGGGTTGTTTTATCCCAGCGTTTGGGTTGTTTTAGCCCAGAGTTTGGGTTGTTTTAGCCCAGAGTTTGGGATGTTTTAGCCCAGAGGTTGGGATGTTTTAGCCTAGAGGTTGGGTTGTTTTAGCCCAGAGGTTGGGTTGTTTTAGCCCAGAGTTTGGGTTGTTTTAGCCCAGCGTTTGGGATGTTTTAGCCCAGAGTTTGGGTTGTTTTAGCCCAGAGTTTGGGTTGTTTTAGCCCAGCGTTTGGGATGTTTTAGCCCAGCGGTTGGGTTGTTTTAGCCCAGAGTTTGGGTTGTTTTAGCCCAGAGGTTGGGATGTTTTAGCCCAGAGGTTGGGATGTTTTAACCCAGCGGTTGGGAGGTTTTAGCCCAGCGGTTGGGAGGTTTTAGCCCATCGGTTGGGAGGTTTTAGCCCAGCGGTTGGGAGGTTTTAGCCCAGCGGTTGGGAGGTTTTAGCCCAGCGGTTGGGAGGTTTTAGCCCAGCGGTTGGGTTGTTTTAGCCCAGAGTTTGAGATGTTTTAGCCCAGAGTTTGGGAGGTTTTAGCCCAGCGGTTGGGGTGTTTTAGCCCATCGGTGGGTTGTTTTAGCCCAGAGTTTGGGTTGTTTTAGCCCAGAGGTTGGGTTGTTTTAGCCCAGAGTTTGGGTTGTTTTAGCCCAGCGTTTGGGATGTTTTAGCCCAGAGTTTGGGTTGTTTTAGCCCAGCGTTTGGGATGTTTTAGCCCAGCGGTTGGGTTGTTTTAGCCCAGAGTTTGGGATGTTTTAGCCCAGAGTTTGGGAGGTTTTAGCCCAGCGGTTGGGAGGTTTTAGCCCAGCGGTTGGGAGGTTTTAGCCCAGCGGTTGGGTTGTTTTAGCCCAGAGTTTGAGATGTTTTAGCCCAGCGGTTGGGAGGTTTTAGCCCAGCGGTTGGGAGGTTTTAGCCCAGCGGTTGGGAGGTTTTAGCCCAGCGGTTGGGAGGTTTTAGCCCAGAGTTTGGGTTGTTTTAGCCCAGAGTTTGGGTTGTTTTAGCCCAGAGTTTGGGATGTTTTAGCCCAGCGGTTGGGTTGTTTTAGCCCAGAGTTTGGGAGGTTTTACTCCAGCGGTTGTTAAATCTTTGCTATTTAAAATGCGTAATTTGGTGGAAGCTTTCCGTTCACAGAGATCAGACCCAACTAATCGATAATGAGAAACAATGAGTTGCTGCAGCTCTAGCCACTATAATCATGATATGAAATGTTCACACCGTCCCATCCCTAATCTCTAGTCATAATTGCTTCAGTTATTGAATATCACATCCATTTCCAAAACAATGCCAAGCATAAACTGTGCCCTACACATGTTCTTTCCCCATTTCTGCAGGTACTGGAGCTGGTGTGAAGGTCCACGGGAATCATCGGAGTCGGCTAAACACCTGTTGGGAATAAAGCAGACGACCAGCTCAACATTATATTAGAGACTCGATCATTCTGCATCGGCACACTATGGCTGTAATGTTGAGGACACGTTTGTGCTGACGGTATTAACAACTGGACATCTGAACATCTGTAAAGGTGGAAACATTCTCGTCTCAAACCTTGAGCCACAAGACATTCTGAGGCCAAAGCACAAGACCATAACACAATGAAATACTCCTGGTTTTTTATTCTTTTCCCTGTTTTTGATAATCTGTGTGTAAGCTTTGGCATATCCCCATGGTCTCCCGAACGAGAGTCCAGCTCCTTCTGTGGGTTTGAGTGGATGTCTATATCGAGGGTTTTTTAGGTATACATTATATACTCTTAATTTGGTATTAATGATTAAATGATCGTACAGTCCCAGGAAGTCCTATACTCATCAGACAACCTTTGCATGAGATTCATGAGTCTTTCTTTCCCCCCAAGTGATCAAACATGGACTAAAGTATAACTGGTCAAGGCTTAATGACACTATGTATACTCCATTGGGATTATTTAACACCACCCGTAACATTGCTGCTCTTTCATCTTCTTGTACAAGTGTTATTTATTTTAATAATTTATAGAAATTGTGTGAACATTGGACCCATAATAGCCTTTAGGTCTCAAGCTTTATTCGTAAGTCCTCTGTTGCATCTCAGTAATTCTGTTTATTTACTCATTTTAACATTCATTTGAATGAATAAATGATTTTTTTCTCCCTTTGGTTATATACCGTCTTCATCTTTGCGTCAGAATGTATTAGTTTCATCAGGGTAATGTTACTGTGTTATATTTTACAGTGTTTTCCTGGATCTGTTGAAGAGAACTGCGGTTATGGGTTTGGGTGTTTCTTTATATCATATATTGGATAAAAATGAGTCAAAAACCTGTGATTAAATCATACTAGTTTGTTTTCTTTCATCGCAATATCTCAATGAATTAAGCATACATTGACTCTTTTTTTTGCTGTTTATTCTTCTAACATTGAAAAAAAAAAAACTTGAGATATTCCCTGCCTTCCTTCTTTTCTCAAAGTGAAATGTTTTAAAGTAAACGTGTAGTTTTAGGAGTATATACAGTGTACAAAAATGTAAGGTTGTACAACAACAAAAATCTTAGTACTAATTGCCCCAGGCTTTTTCTTGACTCAACTTTTGTAAATAAGTTATACAAACTGAAAATAAGTCATCTGTGACATAAAAAATATATATACATTATTAGATATGCAACTATTCTGTAACACATCTTTTGTAGTTGAGCCAATTCAAGAAATGTTGTCCATTAGAAACAAGTTCTTAAGAATTAACAGGTTCAGATGTTCAATTTTTTATTGAAAATCATTTGGTCGCCATTATGGAGATCAGTGTTTCCCTTAGTTGGCCAGTTTGACTCTGAGTGAGTTTGTGCTCTTTGTAACAGTGTTTAGAAAAATACATAATTTGTTGCTAAGAAAGAAAGTTTTCAGCCTCATAAACTCTAATAAATCAATTATCTTAATTCTGACCAATATTTTACCAGCACAAGTGTTGCAGCAGATCAGACATTCTGAATTTAAAATACATTACGGGGGAAAAAGTATTTTGCCACACACAGACATCAAGAATCAGCATATGAATCTCAACAATGGTGACATGTTTCATGCCGCAATGCATGCTGGGAGCCAACAAAGTATTAAAATTATGGTTCCCAGCATCCATTGTGGCATGAAACATGTCACCATTGTTGAGATTCATATGCTGATTCTTGATGTCTGTGCATTTGTGTCTAAAAAAAAGTTCCCACAATATATTTAAAAATCTAAATTCAGAATGACCGATCTGCTGCATAACTTTTGTTGGTAAATATATTATTCATAAATAATCATTTTCGATCATGAATAAAGTAGTAAACTACTCCCCTTTATAATGCTGTTATCTATCACCTGATCATTGGTTACGGCTTTCTTTGCCAAAAATTGTGTAAAACCCTGATCTCCATAATGGTTAACAAACATTAAAAGGTGTTCAGAAAAAATATAAAAACTAACATGGATTTGATGCCCTCATGTAACTCAATCACTGAGAAATGGCTAACAACCTTTCCATCCTTGTTGGTTTTGTAATGTTTATTTTATTTGTTTAGTTGAGCGTGAGCTTGATCTTAA
Source organism: Gobio occitaniae (assembly GCA_033150135.1). Classification (NCBI taxonomy): domain Eukaryota; kingdom Metazoa; phylum Chordata; class Actinopteri; order Cypriniformes; family Gobionidae; genus Gobio; species Gobio occitaniae. Next base: position 138,090 of record JARQWZ010003449.1, read on the forward strand.
TTCTTGTATGAGATTAAATTTTACAGAAATACTGCCTTAAAGTGATCGTTCACCCAAAAATTTTTACTTTTTATGATGGATAGATGCACTTTTATGATGGATAGATGCTCTTTTATGATGGATAGATGCACTTTTATGATGGATAGATGCTCTTTTATGATGGATAGATGCACTTTTATGATGGATAGATGCACTTTTATGATGGATAGATGCACTTTTATGATGGATAGATGCACTTTTATGATGGATAGATGCTCTTTTATGATGGATAGATGCACTTTTATGATGGATAGATGCACTTTTATGATGGATAGATGCTCTTTTATGATGGATAGATGCACTTTTATGATGGATAGATGCTCTTTTATGATGGATAGATGCACTTTTATGATGGATGGATGCACTTTTATGATGGATAGATGCTCTTTTATGATGGATAGATGCTCTTTTATGATGGATAGATGCACTTTTATGATAGATGGATGCACTTTTATGATGGATAGATGCACTTTTATGATGGATGGATGCACTTTTATGATGGATAGATGCTCTTTTATGATGGATAGATGCTCTTTTATGATGGATAGATGCACTTTTATGATGGATAGATGCACTTTTATGATGGATGGATGCACTTTTATGATGGATGGATGCACTTTTATGATGGATGGATGCATTTTTATGATGAATAGATGCTCTTTTATGATGGATAGATGCACTTTTAGATGCACTTTTATGATGGATAGATGCACTTTTATGATGGATAAATGCACTTTTATGATGGATAGATGCACTTTTATGATGGATAGAAGCACTTTTATGATGGATGGATGGATGGATGCACTTTTATGATGGACGGATGCACTTTTATGATGGACGGATGCACTTTTATGATGGACGGATGCACTTTTATGATGGACGGATGCACTTTTATGATGGATGGATGCACTTTTATGATGGATAAATGCACTTTTATGATGGACGGATGCACTTTTATGATGGATGGATGCACTTTTATGATGGATAAATGCACTTTTATGATGGATAGATGCACTTTTATGATGGACGGATGCACTTTTATGATGGATGGATGCACTTTTATGATGGACGGATGCACTTTTATGATGGATGGATGCACTTTTATGATAGACGGATGCACTTTTATGATGGATAGATGCACTTTTATGATGGACGGATGCACTTTTATGATAGACGGATGCACTTTTATGATGGATAGATGCACTTTTATGATGGACGGATGTACTTTTATGATGGATGGATGCACTTTTATGATGGACGGATGCACTTTTATGATGGATAGATGCACTTTTATGATTGATGGATGCACTTTTATGATGGATGGATGCACTTTTATGATGGATAAATGCACTTTTATGATGGACGGATGCACTTTTATGATGGATGGATGCACTTTTATGATGGACGGATGCACTTTTATGATGGATAGATGCACTTTTATGATGGATAGATGCACTTTTATGATGGACGGATGCACTTTTATGATGGATAGATGCACTTTTATGATGGACGGATGCACTTTTATGATGGATGGATGCACTTTTATGATGGATGGATGGATGGATGGATGCACTTATGATGGACGGATGCACTTTTAGATAGATAGATAGATAGATTCAACTTTATTGTCATTACACAAGTACAAGTACAAGGCAACGAAATGCAGTTTAGGTCTAACCAGAAGTGCAATAGCAGCAAGTGCAGGATATACAATGGATGCGTAAGTGCAGGACATGGAAATGTACTGAATATATATAAATATGTATAAATAGAGAGTTGTCTTACTATAAACAGAACTGAATTTACAGGTGAATATGTACAGTGAATAAATATACAGATGGCTATTACTATAAACAGAATTTACAGGTGAATATGTACTATGAATATAATATACAGATGGCTATTACTATAAACAGAATTTTACAGATAGAGGTATACAATAATATGTTAGGCTAATATGAGGAATATAGCAGTGGATTAAGGTAGTGCAATAAATTATGGACAGAGCTATCCGGAAAAAAAAAAGTGTAAAGTGCAGTGGAAAGTGGTTGTATATTACAGTTAGAAGTACGGTGCAAAATGCAAATGTAAACATTGGTACTATAAATACAGTCGGCAGTGCAAATGAGCATAATCCAGTTAAGATATGGCAGTGCAAGATGCATATGTAAACAGTTGTTACTGTAATAAACAGACGGTAGTGCAAATAACAAAGTGAAGGCAGATGTGAGGTAGGAGAGTTAGCAGTTTATGAGGGAAGTGGATCAACGGGGGTTTGAGTTCAGTAAAGAGACAGCTCTGGGGAAAAAACTGTTCTTAAGTCTGCTGGTCCTGGTCCGGTGGATCCTGAAACGCCTGCCGGAGGGCAGGAGAGAAAACAGTCTGTGTGCTGGGTGAGAGGAGTCCTTGAGGATGCTGCGAGCTCGATGCAGGCAGCGTTTCCTCTGGATGTGCTCGATGGCAGGCAGTGGAGTCCCTGTGATGCGCTGGGCAGTTTTCACCACCCGCTGCAGTGCCTTGCGCTCCGCAACAGAGCAGCTCCCATACCATACTGCCACACAGTTGGTCAGGATGCTTTCTATTGCGCAGCGATAGAAGTTCACCAGGATAGCCGAGGAGAGCTGATTCTTCCTCAGTGTCCTCAGGAAGAAGAGGCGCTGGTGAGCCTTCTTGACCAGGCTGGAGGTGTTGGTCGTCCACGACATGTCCGCCGAGATGTGGGTCCCCAGGAACTTGAAACTGGAGACACGCTCAACAGCCATTCCATTGATGTGGATGGTGTCGTGTGTGCCTCTTGACTCCTTCCTGAAGTCCACGATGAGCTCCTTCGTTTTGGTGGTGTTGAGGAGCAGGTTATTATCAGCGCACCATGTGGCCAGGTGCTGGATCTCCTCCCTGTAGGCAGTCTCATCGTTGTTGCTGATGAGCCCAATCACCGTAGTGTCGTCCGCAAACTTGACGATGGAATTAGATCCATACACAGGCTTGCAGTCGGAGGTAAAGAGGGAGTAGATGATGGATAGATGCACTTGATGGATGATGGATAGTTTTATGATGGATAGATGCACTTTTATGATGGATAGATGCACTTTTATGATGGACGGATGCACTTTTATGATGGATAGATGCACTTTTATGATGGACGGATGTACTTTTATGATGGATGGATGCACTTTTATGATGGACGGATGCACTTTTATGATGGATAAATGCACTTTTATGATGGACGGATGCACTTTTATGATGGATGGATGGATGGATGGATGCACTTTTATGATGGACGGATGCACTTTTATGATGGATAGATGCACTTTTATGATGGACGGATGCACTTTTATGATGGATAGATGCACTTTTATGATGGACGGATGCACTTTTATGATGGATGGATGCACTTTTATGATGGACGGATGCACTTTTATGATGGACGGATGCACTTTTATGATGGACGGATGCACTTTTATGATGGATGGATGCACTTTTATGATGGATAAATGCACTTTTATGATGGACGGATGCACTTTTATGATGGATGGATGCACTTTTATGATGGATAAATGCACTTTTATGATGGATAGATGCACTTTTATGATGGACGGATGCACTTTTATGATGGATGGATGCACTTTTATGATAGATAGATGCACTTTTATGATGGACGGATGCACTTTTATGATGGATGGATGCACTTTTATGATGGACGGATGCACTTTTATGATGGACGGATGCACTTTATGATGGATGGATGCACTTTTATGATGGATATATGCACTTTTATGATGGACGGATGCACTTTTATGATGGATGGATGGATGGATGGATGGATGCACTTTTATGATGGACGGATGCACTTTTATGATGGACGGATGGACGGATGCACTTTTATGATGGATGGATGCACTTTTATGATGGACGGATGCACTTTTATGATGGATGGATGCACTTTTATGATGGATAAATGCACTTTTATGATGGACGGATGCACTTTTATGATGGATGGATGGATGGATGCACTTTTATGATGATGGATGCACTTTTATGATGATGGATGCACTTTTATGATGGACGGATGCACTTTTATGATGGATGGATGCACTTTTATGATGGATAAATGCACTTTTATGATGGATAGATGCACTTTTATGATGGACGGATGCACTTTTATGATGGATGGATGGATGGATGGATGCACTTTTATGATGGATGGATGCACTTTTATGATGGATGGATGCACTTTTATGATGGATGGATGCACTTTTATGATGGACGGATGCACTTTTATGATGGATAGATGCACTTTTATGATGGATAGATGCACTTTTATGATGGACGGATGCACTTTTATGATGGATGGATGCACTTTTATGATGGATAAATGCACTTTTATGATGGACGGATGCACTTTTATGATGGATGGATGCACTTTTATGATGGACGGATGCACTTTTATGATGGATAGATGCACTTTTATGATGGACGGATGCACTTTTATGATGGATGGATGCACTTTTATGATGGACAGATGCACTTTTATGATGGATAGATGCACTTTTATGATGGACGGATGCACTTTTATGATGGATGGATGCACTTTTATGATGGATAAATGCACTTTTATGATGGATAGATGCACTTTTATGATGGATGGATGGATGGATGGATGCACTTTTATGATGGATGGATGCACTTTTATGATGGATAAATGCACTTTTATGATGGATAAATGCACTTTTATGATGGATAGATGCACTTTTATGATGGATGGATGCACTTTTATGATGGACGGATGCACTTTTATGACGGATAGATGCACTTTTATGATGGATGACCACTGCAGAACGGGAACACCCCACAAGAGCTGCAGTTTTGGAGATGCTCTGACCCAGTCGTCTAGCCGTCACACTTTGGCCCTTGTCAAACTCCCTCAAATCCTTACGCTTGCCCATTTTTCCTGCTTCTAACACATCAACTCTTGAGGACAAAATGTTCACTTGCTGCCTAATATATCCCACCCACTAACAGAGATCATCAGTGTTATTCACTTCACTTGTCATAATGTTATGCCTGATCGGTATGTGTATATATTACAAGCAGGGTAAATAATTTGTAAGGGCACTGAATGTGTAACCAACCATTTAAAGGTCAAGTCTAATAATATATCGATCAGATTAGAGTAGTTTTTCCAAGTTTCTGCTCCGCTACCAGACCAGTACTGATAAAAAACACATTGAAAAACATATTACAGTTCATAACGCCTCAGTCTTCTAGTAAAGTGCATGAATGTTGGTCATAACACTGGCACAGGTGCTTTTTAAACCCTCCCTCTTAACTTCTAGTCTTGTTATTCTCTTCTAAGTTCACAGCTTGTTTAGTGTGACTCTCTGTGTCTCTTCAGGTCTGGTTGATGTGGAGGTTTAGTGAGACTCAGTCGGACCATCATTAGCACACAACTGAGGAACCCAAAGAAAGAGGAACGGGAAGCTTCCTGAGACAGAGGAATCTGTTGATCTGGCCAGTTGTATTCGTTAAATTTGGCATGAAATGGAAGTCTTTTCTTCCCTTTTGTGACATGTATTCGAGTGAAATGGCTTCTCAAGCAAGAAAAAAATGTTGGGCGGGACTTTTTTTATCCATCGGGAAATGTTTGGATCAATGTGGTTTGCTATTTCTGATCTTATGTGACTATCAGTTTATCCGGCCCTCGCACCAGAAAACGCAACTATTGTAATGGCTCAGTCTATTCTTCTTCTTCTCCGAAATGAATCGCATCTTTGAGGGCCTGAACCTGCTGGAGAACTCAGGAAACTTTGTACACGTGTCAGAAGTGGCGAAAATGTACATCTGATATGGGTTTCAGAATAAGGTGAGGCAAAATTGCCCGAAAGCGCCACCTACACGTTCAATTAAGCGCCGTTTGCGCTACGTTTCACGTATAAGTATGCAATTCGGTATACACATGTAACAGCCCAATACCTACTAAAAAGTCTCCTAGTGCGAAATCTGAAACCCAACAGGAAGTGAGATATTTAGAATTTTCTCTGCAAATGTTTTGCAGTTTTTGCCATTTCCAGACGTTGTACTTCAACGAACTCCTCCTAGAGATTTAATCAGATCAACATCATATTTGGTCAGTCTATCCTAAAGGCCTTGGTGATGTTACATTGTGAAGATTTTGAGTTTTCGCTGAAGGGCGTGTCCGTGGTGGTTCTATGTTTTGCCTTGAAACAGGAAGTTGTTGTAACTTGGGTGTACAATGTTAGCCTAGCTCCGCCCTGCTACGTACTTCGGCTCAATTTTCATTTTCCTTCAGTTCTTCGTCTGGGACTGCGGTATATTCTTAGGTTTTCTCCGAACAAGTTTTTACCGGTCCAATCAGCGAACAGAGGACGTGGCTGAGAACGATGACGTTGATGTGGTGCGCTAGTTTGAGTTGTAGTTCAGTAATGGCGGCGGAGAAAAGATGCGAGCGAAGCCGTTGGGTCGGTCGTGGCACCGCTACCATGTATCCAGAAGTTATAGCCAGAGCAAAAACAGTCTGTGCTGAGTTCTGTTGGTGGCCATGATGTTGTGTCCCGGGAAAAGTGTGATTTTCCAGCTCGCTCAGTTAGTGGTGAAGGAGTTGCTGAAGCCCTGGTAATTGTTTCTCTTGCGGTCGGAAGGTATTGTCATCATTTACAGGGGCTAGTCTGTGATTTTATTGCCGTCCGTCTCCCACCATCCGCGTAAAGATCCCCGACCGAATGACGAACACCAGGTCATGTGGTCATTTAATTGCTGTCTGAATCCACATCTCCGAGTTTTCAAGAATATATCACTTCAAAATTCACTGTTTAAATCCTTTTTGACCCCTGCAGAGCACCGTACAGTTGCACTTCGCTGTCATTTGGATGCATTTCTACACTAGTATTTCTTTAAATGCTGGCGAGTGTTTACAAGAGCAATATATTTCATCACCGCTCAAAAAATAAAAATAAGAAAAGCACGTAAACATTTGAATTGGGCAGTTTTACGCGAAGTGTGGGATTTACCAACTTGCACTTATACGTAGAATGTGTAAATATAAGCACAGCTCTGAGCTTACACAGAGAATCTAGTGGTAGAATAATGACACTACACATACAGTAAAAAGCATTTAAGACCGTATGCATTAAGCAATCCACATGTCCTGTGTTTCCTTTAATTATAAAACATTCAATGGATCATTTTTGTAGTTTTAAAGACAATGTGTAATTGGTGTCAAACCCTATAAAAGACGACTGTGACAAAAGTTACGACACACTTATTTCCTTGGCCCCAACCTACATCCATTTCTCTTACTGAAATCCTCAACAAGCCAAAAAATGGGGCTTTCATGCTATCGCCAGATTCCCAAACATAACTGGAGCCATAGACTGAACACACACATCGGCAGAAATGCACCATCAGCCAACACATTTAATGATGTGGATAGAAAAGGGTCTCATTCTGTTAACATGCAGATTTTGTTGTTGTTTGTGAAGCTCATCTTCTTTGCCATTATTGCGTTGAGGAAAAAACACAATCCCCTGATTTTTAAAGGGAAGTGTTGTCACCATATATGGTTCATCGGAGGCGTTTCTGAATGCTAATGACGGTGAACGAGCATGAGACTTACACACATGTGGGATTTATCAACGATGACTGCTTATGTGCGCAAGAACTGTGTGCGCACGTTTGATAAAACAGATTTTCTTGTACTTCGGCACATTCGAGATTTAATTCGTAGGACAAAATATCGAACCTTTTCTACGCACTGTTGATAAATGAGGGCCTTGGCCTAAAGACATCTACATGTCAATATTCAGTCATAGCGCCACCTGCTGGCAACAGGAAATGACATTGTTACACTGTGATTACCTCCTCATTGAGATTGAACCAGAACAACATCATATTTGGTTCAGAATTAGGCGTGGCAAAATGGCTCGATAGCACAATTAAGCGGCGTTCGAGCTACATTTCACGTACGAGTATGAAATTCGGTAGACACATGCAACAGCCCAACACCTACAAAAAAGACCCTGGGTGCAAAATCTGAAACCCAACAGGAAGTGAGATATTTTGGATTTTCTTCACAAAATTGTTGCAAATTTTCCTATTTCCAGACGTACTTCAACGAACTCCTCCTAGAGCTTTAACCAGATCAAGATCATATTTGGTCAGTCTAATCTAAAGGCCTTGGTGATGTTAAACTGTGAAGATCTTGAGTTTTCCCTGAAGGACGTGTCCATGGCGGCCTGACAAATACGATGTTTTAGCCATGAAATAGGAAGTTATTGTAACTTGGGCATACAATGTCCAATCAATCCCAATCTTCTGCTAAAAACAATGCCCCGAACTTCACATGTTTGATAATAGTCCTGGCCTGAAGACACCTACATGTCAATATTCAGTCATAGCACCACCTGCTGGCAACAGGAAATGACATTTTTACACTATGATTACCCAGAACAACATCATATTTGGTCAGTCTAATGTTTAGAGGGCCCTTTCATCAATGCTTGCATCTTTAATTATAGATATCTTTGCAAGAATGAGACGTTTTTTTGATTAAACATTATGAGGGCACATTAATTATTATATTTTTGCATAAGTAATGGTTTGCACCATATTAGATAAATCACCATATACAGATAAATCAATTATAATAAATACTACAATATTCCATACAAAAAAGTGTTTCACAGTGACTTTAAAAGGCCCTTCCATGTCGTCAAAATGACACCATGTCATTAAACAGATGTTAGATTTCTGTGGTGTGTTAGTTCTCTTTTATTCTACGAGTGTACACTCTAAAATATGCTGGGTTAAAAATAACCCAAGTTGGGTTGAAAATGGAAATTGGGTTGAGCATTTGGGTTGTTCTAACCCAGCGGTTGGGTTAAATGTTTGCTTAAACCCCTTAACTGTCACCCCCCTTTTTGAGAATACACATGAAAATGCACTATCCAAACTTAAAGGGCTGTAATTCAACAATGCTTTGGAATATAGACCTAAGTTTGGTCTTGTTTTAAAGCAGACACACTGCAGATTATTGCTGAAGTGAATTCAAAAGATTATTGAAGCAATTCAAAATATGAAAGTATGAAAAAGTTATGGAAGTTTACATTTACTGTAAATAAAAAATACTGTACTAAATATTTTTTATTTTATATAAAATGTATATTTTACAAAAATGTTTTAATCTAAAATTACAATAAAATCAAAGCCATATGTCTAAAGTTGTATTCCAAATTTGAAGTTGATATCACAAAAATTGAAGTTCCCATGAGATTTTGTTTAGGCGCTGTACCCAAAACAGCCACCGGGAGTCAATCAAATTCCATTGATTGTTTTTTTTTAATGTATTTTCCTGTAAATTTCTGTCCAAATGTCACTTCCATTACAAAACGGTCACCAAATCTGGACGCTTGAGACTCAGACCTTTCCGACGATATGTGTTTTGTCAAGATTGGAAAAGATTTTGATTATAAAGTAGTTCAAATAATTGTTTCAATATGAAAAATGACGCCGCCCACTAGGGGAGGAGCCCGCTAGAATAATTTACAGGACCATTTCCATGGTAACGCAACGTCCAATTTCAAAACGGTTTTCACAAGATGAATTTTGAGTTTGTAAACTTTAGAATGATACCGAATTTATGATAATTACTAAAATATATGATAAGAAAAAAAGGCGATCAAAAAAAGAGCGCCAGGCGTCCCACCAGCGGGACGGTGACAATTAAGAGGTTGAAACAACCCAATTACTGGGTTAAAACAACACAATCGCTTGGTTAGTCCATTTTCAACCCAACTTGGGTTATTTTTAACCCAGCATTTTTTAGTGTACAGCACTTTAGTGCTCATTACTGGATGACACTGAACTACACTAACTTCAGCGTTTCCATCAGGCGACCGATATACACCTGTTCCTTTCCAACATATAGATTATTAATAAAGGAAAAGTCCAATCTGCTTCAACCTTTTCCCCATTCAGTGCTAGTCAATACATTAGGAGTCACCAAAGCTAATCCTTGTTTTATTTAAGTGATCTAAAAAAAAACCTTTAATGATAAAACGTACAGGTCCATCAAATCAGGAATTCAGTCTTTCCGTTCAAAGTGTAGCTCCAAGAAGCTTTCTTCCTCTCTCAAGACTAAAACCATTAAAGGTTGATGCTAGCCGTAGTCATGAATGCTAAACAATGGTGTAATTTAGGAGCAGTGTTCCATGAAGCTCTGTACAACAGTTCATAAATTACAAACATAAAAATGCCCGTCAGTCTGAATGGAAGAAAGATTGAATCTCATTCCATTACCGCGACACCACATTCTGCCTGAGAGCATGGAAATAAGAATAAAAGAGTCCGGACAATAATAAGATGCTTCCCTTCTTTATCTCTGACAGGCAGAGCGCTGACAAAACGATAGACGTGTTATCAGGCTAGTTAAAGTCAAAGGCAGTTCTCTGTTTTAAGGAAGATAGTCAAAGCTGTTTGAAATGCAGTTGCTGAATTTTAATTGAACATTTGTAGGTGGCGCTATCGAGCCATTTTGCCACACCTAAATCTGAAACTCATATCAGACGTATATTTTCGCCGGCGGTGAATGACAGGGCGAGTCAGTCAACTCTTTGGTCATTTCTGAGCGAGATGCTAACGGTCTAATCAGATTCAATGATCTATGCTAAGCTATGCTAAAAGTGCAACCGCCAGACCCAGAGATCGGCTGAATGGATTCAAAAACGGTCAAACTGTTTAACTCTAAGGGAGTCGGAGATTGAGCCTATTTTCATTTAAAGGAACCATGGGGTGTTGGTGTCATGAACTGGCTTTTTTATTTTTAGACCGTTGTCTGAGGTCAACTTATGACGTTGGCGTGGTTTTTACATTCAGAAACATCATAATGAATCAGTAATAGGCTATTTTCTGCACTGGTTTTGAAGCTCTCTGAAGAAACGGTGGGTTTTGATGGGTGTGTCGCACTGAAGACTTGGAAGTAAACGCCCACGGCTAGGATTGGATAAGATTTGCATATTTAATGAGTTTCAGCTCCTCTCAGTACATGTGGGGAATTGTTTTAAAAGTGTCTGGAGAAACGTTCACCGGGCTCAAAAAATATCTTTATCAAACAAACACAATGATTCATCTCATCCACCCGCCATTGATTGGAATGTTATTTTTCTATCATTTTGTCGATCATCAGTGAATATAACCGCGAATCATACACACACACACGCGCGCGCGCGCAAGAAAGGAATGTTATTTCACTATAGCCCGTCTGAAAAACACATAGCCCGAGATGTTGGGCTTTGTGAGCACTGGCGTTACAAGTCCGAGTCTGTCCTATCCGATCCAGAAGGCACAGCGTTGTGTTTTAATCTCAATATGTCTGCAAATTCAGTCTCGACCTGTGTCTTGTTTACAATCAATTTGCGGTGAAATTAAGCGGAAAAAAAAGGCGCAATGTCTCCCGCACGTGAGCTGGAACCGGCATGTTTATTGAGATCTCTCGTTCTCTGGGCCTGGTGTCTAAAGCTTTTCTTTGACTAACAAGGAAGTTTTCAGCTCCGAAACCTACAGGATATTCTTATATCACCATGAACTTTTATATATCAAAGGCTCAAAGGACAGTTGATTTCTCATTTCATCACCCCTTTAAGATGATTGAGCGTAGTTCTGTAAACTTTGGGTCTGACCGCATTAGTTCCCAAACCAAATGGAGGAGAGGTTGATCTGTGGCGGGTTTGATAAGAAGGCACTCAACACTATTTATAGACAACATTTTGACTCTAGAACGCTTGTTTTTCAGCGGGAATGCAATTCATTTGTAGCCTGACAAGCCAGAGCCACATCAAGATGTTGGGTCTGGGAACCATTGGCAGGGCTCAATCCGAGGGCCGGGATAAACGCTTGTCTTTCAGATTCCCTCTGCACGCGATAGGATAGCGCTACAACCAACCAGAGCGCTATAGTTAGTTATAGCTAGAGTTTGTTTTTTCCAGCTCGCAAGCCAACGGAGAGTTGCCATTAAAATAGTTCAGTTTTGTTTTTATTGTCAAAGTAGTTATATTTTGTTTTGTTTCTTTATTAATTTAATTTAGAAAAATGTTTGAAGCATTTTTTTGTTTATTAAAGGGTTAGTTCACCCAAAAATGAAAATTCTGTCATTAATTCCTCACCCTCATGTGGTTGGACACCCGTCAGACCTCCGTTCATCTTCAGACACAAATGAAGATATTTTAGTGTAAATCTGATGCTGAGAAAGGCTTCAGATAGGCCTCCATTGGCATTCAGTACACTCTAAAAAAAAAAGTCTCGTAATCATAAGGGAACCTTTTTTAGTGCTATATAGCAAGAACCGGTGAAGAACCTCTGAAGAACCGGTGAAGAACCTCTGAAGAACCGCTGAAGAACCTCTGAAGAACCGCTGAAGAACCTCTGAAGAACCGCTGAAGAACCTCTGAAGAACCGCTGAAGAACCTCTGAAGAACCGGTGAAGAACCTCTGAAGAACCACTGAAGAACCTCTGAAGAACCGCTGAAGAACCTCTGAAGAACCGCTGAAGAACCTCTGAAGAACCGGTGAAGAACCTCTGAAGAACCACTGAAGCACCAAAAATGGTGCTATATAGCACTAAAAAAGGTTCCCCTATGATTACGACCCAAGAACTATTTTTGGTGCCATATAGAACCTTTTTTTTTTTTTTAGAGTGTACATTTACACTCACAAGACCCATAAAAGGCACTAAAAACGTCGTTACAAAGTCCATCTCACCACAGTGGCTCTACAATAATCTTACGATGCGACGACGATAGTTTTTGTGCACAAAAAAAAATCAAAATAACACCTTTATCCAACTTGTTCTTGTCTTCCGTGTGTGTCTCCACGACGCATGCGCGAGAATATGACGCAGATCCGGCGTTCGGACACATGACCCAGAAGAGATTTGTTCACAAGCAGAGGAAGACGCTGATCGTGCTTTAGGTCTCGGCGTAGTTCTCAAAATGGGGTTAAAGTGGTACACTCTAAAAAAAAAGTCTCGTAATCATTACGGAACCTTTTTTAGTGCTATATAGCACCAATTTTGGTGCTTCAGTGGTTCTTCAGAGGTGCTATATAGCACCTTAGTCAAAGAACCGGTGAAGAACCTCTGAAGAACCGGTGAAGAACCTCTGAAGAACCGGTGAAGAACCACTGAAGAACCGCTGAAGCACCAAAAATGGTGCTATATAGCACTAAAAAAGGTTCCCCTATGATTACGAGCCAAGAACTATTTTTGGTGCCATATAGAACCTTTTTTTTTTAGAGTGTATTTCATGGATTCCCGAACGCCGGATCTGCTCATATTCTCGCGCATGCGTCGTGGAGACACACACGGAAGACAAGAACAAGTTGGATAAAGGTGTTTTTTTTTTTTTTTTTTTGCGCACAAAAACTATTGTCGTCGCATCGTAAAATTATTGTAGAGCCACTGTGGTGAGATGGACTTTGTAACGACGTTTTTAGTGCCTTTTATGGGTCTTGTGAGTGTGAATGTACTGAATGCCAATGGAGGCCTATCTGAAGCCTTTCTCAGCATCAGATTTACACTAAAATATCTTCATTTGTGTCTGAAGATGAACGGAGGTCTGACGGGTGTCCAACCACATGAGGGTGAGGAATTAATGACAGAATTTACATTTTTGGGTGAACTAACCCTTTACATTAAAGTTTTTGTTCTTTAAAGTAACGACCAAGCGGCCGACAGTGAGTTTACCCAACACTTTAGCCTCTCCAATCAACACTTGACTTGTCTTGCTTATAAAATCCATATAAAACACTTAGAGGCTAAACGTTTAAACAATGCTTTATCACCACCATCCCAGTAAAAAGGCATTTTTGACAAGATGAGGCAGGCAGATCGCAACGGCGCACACAAACAAAACGGGCTACACAATCTAAACAAATAAAAATAAAAAATAAACATGCAGGTTGTCTTGCCTTACACCTCTCCGCAAAATTAATATAAATCCGATCTTCAATTCCCGTGCTATATGCACATTTAACGGAGTTCATGTCAACGAAAGCAACCGATATGAGCATTTTATTCATCAGCTCATTTCAACATCAGAGACGCATTATGAGAACGAGCGACCTGACACTGGAAGAGCCTTTAGTCTCATTAGTTTGAATGAAGATGGTTGTGTTTTGAGCATCTCTTAGCTTATTTTCAGCTTCACTTGTGGCCGTTTGTGTGTTGGCTTGCTTTACTCATTTGCAGATGTGTGTTGCATATGCCGTCCTCTAAACACTGAGTCAGTCTTGACAGTTGTGGACTCTCGATATCATGGCCTCATGTTGTTTCCACCAGCGCAGCACATCTCATTGTTTCTTTTAATTAGGCTATTGAATGTCTAAAATATCAAATTAAAGAGAAGCCTAAAAAGGCCCGAAGCCCTGCCCGCATTTGAGGTATGACGGGAAAATTGTCCCGAAGCCGGCCCTAGGGGCGTAAAAAAGTGCAGAAATGCAGGGCTCTACGATAGACACGTTTAGTGCGGTGCGATTGCGCCTCATTCATGCGTCAGCCCGTCTTTACATTGACTTAACATGGAAGTCACTCGCTCTAGACGCTCTATTCAGCATTTGGGTTAAAAGAATAACCCAGCATTTTTTCGAGTGTAGCGTACGCTAAAAAGATGCAGTGTGTGGATGTAAATCCTGCTGATGTTATTCCGAGCTCAATTAGCCTCTGAGCCTGAGCTGTGATTTCCAATGGCAGTGTTATTGCTTGGCTGTGCAGTCTTGTAGTTCAATAACTTTCCTATGCTCTAGGGTTTGCAGTCCAATTTGCATCTAACACAGTATTTACATTTGAAATATGCAGGCATGAAATGTATATGCATGTTTACATTTACATGTCATTTGCATATTTATAAACTGCATACATTTAGGCCAGAAGTGTGTGGACACAACACGACCATATGTGCTTGGTTCGGGACATTTTTTGCTGATTTAACTCCATGCACTTTTCTTGGTGGATTTAGGCTGTATTGGAACACGGAGGCTGGGATTTGCTCCCATTCAGACACGGGCGATTGGGTCTGGCTTTCCGTCTGTGTTCCAATTCATCCCGAAGGTGTTCAGTGGAGTTCAGGTCTGGGCTTTGTGCAAGTCTAGCTCCGTAAATCATGTCTTTATGGCACTCGGAGCACAGGGGCATTATCATGCTGGAGCAGAAACACCCCCCCCCCCCAAACTGCTGCCACAATGTCGGAAGCACCAGGATGTCATTGTGTGCAGTCGCATTAGGATTTGTCCTTCCTGTGTTATATAGCATTCTCAGAATATGGTCTCCTTGAGATTTTTAGTTATGTAAACAATATGTATTATACACCAATCAGGCATAACATTATGTCAGCAAGTGAACATTTTGTCCTCAGAGTTGATGTGTTAGAAGCAGGAAAAATGGGCAAGCGTAAGGATTTGAGCGAGTTTGACAAGGGCCAGATTGTGACGGCTAGACGACGGTCAGAGCATCTCCAAAACAGCAGCTCTTGTGGGGTGTTCCCGGTCTGCAGTGGTCAGTCTCTATCAGAAGTGCTCAAGGAAGGACCAGTGGAGAACTGGCCACAGGGTCATGAAGGACCAGTGGAGAACCGGCCACAGGGTCATGAAGACCAGTGGAGAACCGGCCACAGGGTCATGAAGGACCAGTGGAGAACCGGCCACAGGGTCATGAAGACCAGTGGAGAACCGGCCACAGGGTCATGAAGGACCAGTGGAGAACCGGCCACAGGGTCATGGAGGACCAGTGGAGAACCGGCCACAGGGTCATGAAGGACCAGTGGAGAACCGGCCACAGGGTCATGGAGGACCAGTGGAGAACCGGCCACAGGGTCATGAAGGATCAGTGGAGAACCGGCCACAGGGTCATGAAGGACCAGTGGAGAACCGGCCACAGGGTCATGAAGGATCAGTGGAGAACCGGCCACAGGGTCATGAAGGACCAGTGGAGAACCGGCCACAGGGTCATGGAGGACCAGTGGAGAACCGGCGACAGGGTCATGAAGGACCAGTGGAGAACCGGCCACAGGGTCATGAAGGACCAGTGGAGAACCGGCCACAGGGTCATGAAGGACCAGTGGAGAACCGGCCACAGGGTCATGAAGGACCAGTGGAGAACCGGCCACAGGGTCATGGAGGACCAGTGGAGAACCGGCCACAGGGTCATGAAGGGCCACAGGGTCATGGAGGACCAGTGGAGAACCGGCCACAGGGTCATGGAGGACCAGTGGAGAACCGGCCACAGGGTCATGGAGGACCAGTGGAGAACCGGCCACAGGGTCATGAAGGACCAGTGGAGAACCGGCCACAGGGTCATGAAGGACCAGTGGAGAACCGGCCACAGGGTCATGAAGGACCAGTGGAGAACCGGCCACAGGGTCATGGAGGACCAGTGGAGAACCGGCCACAGGGTCATGGAGGACCAGTGGAGAACCGGCCACAGGGTCATGGAGGACCAGTGGAGAACCGGCCACAGGGTCATGAAGGACCAGTGGAGAACCGGCCACAGGGTCATGGAGGACCAGTGGAGAACCGGCCACAGGGTCATGGAGGACCAGTGGAGAACCGGCCACAGGGTCATGGCATTTAATCATAAGCTTGGCCAACAGTTTTGGAGAATTTGGTGTTTCCTCATTCAAAGCTGCACTTAAAAGATCCCAAAATGTCATAAAGTGAAAGTGCAAACATCATTTAAATCACCGGATCACACTGAGTTTTAGTAGTGTGATTATTCAAAGCGTTTTAGATGGTTTATTCTAGAGGTTGACTGATTAATCGGCACCGATAGCTGATTGGTGAAACAATCGGTTATTGGCAAAAATCCATACCGATAGTTTTTCCGGGACCCGCATTTTATTTTTCCAGGTTTCGCTGGAGCGTCTGAGACGGGTGCGCTGTTATTACACAGCACTAGAGCGTTGAGAAGGGTCTGCTGGCATTATATAGCACCAGGTAGGCCCGTCGCGACAAGGCAGGCAAACCAAGCAATTGCTTGGGGCCCTGAGCAGGCCTGGGGCCCCAAGACAACGACAGGTTAAGAATAAAATGCAACGACAAACTGTGTGAGCGCCCCTGTGATAGTCAATGCAGTAAAGTGCAATGACACTGTTATCGGGAACCCCCTTAATAGGCCCCCTCTCATAGTCGCTGACAGCAGCCAGCCAATCACGCGATCTCTGCTGCCGGAAAAATACAAAACCTCCTCGGCAGTCATCATGAAGCGGAATTATGCTTCAGGAAGCCAGAAAAGAAAAGAGAGAAAGGAGGAGGAGGATAAGAAAAATCAAGATAGTGGTAAGTGATAAATTACACTGGATAAAATAGCTCTACTTGTCTTGTACAAAAATGGTGTAATTTTGCAGCTGTTAAACTAGCAAAAATATGTTTATGTTTGCTAACTTAACTTACCTGCCTGACAAATGCTGCTTGTAACGAACAGTTAGTGCAACTTTTTTTTCGAACGGACGGAATATGTTTACATACTGTAATATGTTTTTTAACTGGATAAGGAAGACGCAGATCTGTTCCAGAATCACTGTTTATCGTATTTAATGACATTACTATAGCTTTGTATGAACTGATGACAATCTGCATTGTTAAAAACGCTATATAAATAAAGTTGACTTGACTTGACTTTGTAATAGGTTTTGATGAAAGTGGCATAGCATGCTATACTAACTATTGTTTATGCTATGCATAAATAACCTGGAATAGTTCATATAGCAGTCTATATTAGCTATTATTATAAACATTATTTAACCAGAAAGAGGCAGAGGAACGTTATTTTTTCTTAGCTTATCTTAATGTGCTAGTGTCGGGATATATACGGTAGTGACAGTTTATGCAAATATGACATTATTTTTATAAGTTACCAATGGATCTTGAACAGTTACTTTATTCTGTGTGGCAATTTTTACACTGTAGTAACACTTTTGAAGGACAGTATCAGGACAACCCACATGTTTTACTGGTTCTGTTTATTAACTATTTAACAAGGTATTATAGTCAATTGTTGCAACTTTATAATAACCATCCAGATAATGTTTATAGACCGTTTACAAACCAACTAGTAACCCCTTAACTAAGTGTTAGGAATATCTGGTCCGTCTAACTATGTAATGTTTATAGATGTTTTAAAAATGGTTTCTTAAAGGTTTACAAACAAATGCAAATGTTTAATTGTTGAAAATGTTCACATTTTATGCACATTATATGCAACAGCAGTATTTGCACTGTAAACATTTTTTATTTATATAAAGTGTGGGTGAACTTAAACTGTATGGCATATGCTGTGGTTCCTGTCGGCTTTGCGTGTGTGTGTGCGTGCGTGTGTGTGTGCGTGTGTGTGTGTGCGTGTGTGTGTGGGTGGGTGGGGGTGGTATTGGGGGGGGCCTTCATATCCATTTTGCTTGGGTTCCCCAAATTCCTTCAAACGGCCCTGGCATCAGGGCCTGAAATTAACAACCGACCACGCGCCAAATGCGGGTGAATTTTGCAATTGGTGGGTAACACTGTCAATCTACCAATGAGAATTGAGTGATTGATTGGGCAGTTTGAGAGGATGCGACTATGTTCATGCGACCGGAAAGAAGATGAGGCTCTTCTATGACTGCGTTTGAATGTGCGAGTATTAAACTGTTGGTGAGATGGGACGAGATAATGCAATGCTGACAAAGTCTACAGTACAACGTAGGACTGTAACGATTTGACCAAAAATAAAAAACTCGATTAATTGAACATTTGACCTCGATTACGATTAATGAACGATTATTTTGCTTTTTGTTTTTTTTTGCCCTCATAAGGTTTTTGAGTAAGTTTCTGATCAGGTTTGTACTGTAAATATTTTCTACTATTAAAGGTGGAATTTTTTTTTCCTAATGAAAGTGCATTTGGAAACGGTTGACTTTCAGCAGTTATTGTCTATGGGGCGGATTTCTGTTTGTTGTACATCAGATACAGATAAATCAACACAGTAGGCCTACATTACATTTATCTGAATGCATCAAAGAGAGAATGATTGTGTGTGTGTGTGTGTGTGTGTGTGTGTGTGTGTGTGTGTGTGTGTGTGAATTACTCCTACCGTCTTCAAAGGTATTAAAATGTATGCTATAATGGTTGAGTTTCTAAGCTATTTTAGTGACTTTACTTTAGTCACAGGACGGCGTTGACACTGTGTTTCTGCGCTGCTCTCTGCGCGCGATCTTCACGTGATGTGTGAGCTTCTGTCTGAGTGTTCGTTTGTCACAATATGTCAGGCATTAGTTCAACATAATACACATCTGATGGTCTAAACTCGCTTTAATGTTCAAACTGGCAGGGCTTAAACCACATACAAATGACAAGCTTTGTGAGGACGCAGGTGAAAGATCTGCCTTCAGGGCGCGCGTGTTTTCAGAGACGCGACACGGCTCGGCTCTCTGTGTCACAGAAAGAAGCTGAGCTCTGAACGGATACGTGTTGTTGTTTTTGAATAGTGCACAATCGCTTTAAATGTTGAAACTGGCAAGCCTTAAACGCATACTTGACAAACTTTATGAGCACGAAAGTGAAAGCGGCTTCGGGGCTTGCGCGCGCCGTCTGTGTGTGTGTGTGTGTGTGTGTGTGTCGGTGGCAGCGCGTATAGGCTATAAGAACAGCAATTAACTGCCCTGTTGTATAAACTGTGTAAAACATGCAGCTACTCTAGTGATTCTGGGCATCTAGAAACACAGATAACTGCTCCTGCATCTCTCATGCCTGCAAACTGCACTTGATGTGACTGACGGGGCGGAGTCACGTGAAAACCGACATAACCCACATGGGAAAAATACGTCGGTTTGAGGTTCTGAATGTCGGTTTCGGTTATTTTTTGATTAATCATACAGCCCTAGTACAATGACAGTTGCACAGATGTGTGTGTGTGCATGTGCATGTTGGGAGTTGGGAAGCGGTGAAGAAATGTCCGGGACGTGGTAACTTTACCAGTAATAATAATATTAATTTAGTTCTGTTTAACCGTTCCTGAACGTGACTAAATCATCCATCAACACATGATGTGTTCGCATACGAGCTATATCTGAGTCAGTATGACTGTCTGTGACACGGAACATCAATGAATAAAAATATATATTTTTGATTATATTATAAGAGTTATTATTCTTATATTGATTTCGTTAATAACTTTACAGAACTTAAATGTGTATTCTTACAAGTTAAAGAACAATGTTTGTGGGACAAGTGGATTTTTGAAGGGGCAAGTGAAAGAGAATTTTAATAGATTAAAACATCAATAACAAAAAACTATGGAATCACCAAAATGCAAGAATGATTCTGCATTAATTTAGCGTAAGTGGCGATCGATAGAGGATAATAATAAATAGCCTAATGCATAATAAACTGACGTTGACGCTCGCGCTGCCTCTCGTGGAGAAATCAATGTTCCTGAATGATTCAGTGTTTGAATGAATCGTTTGTATCAAAGATTCAATGACCTGTTCGTAAACGACTGACTCATTCTTGAATGAATCATCCGTTTGAACGAATCGACTCAATGACTCGCTCATTAAAACGGTCACCTGCCGCCACCTACTGGTGCTTTACTTTCATGTCTAAACATTCTTTCCAACATTTCTTATTTATATATTCATAAATATTTAAAACAATCTCATAACATTTTTTAATGCAGTTGTAATTTTTCAGTGTAAATTATTTAATTTGATTGGTAACAGCCCTGTCTTATTATTCTAATTTAATTTATAGATCAAATTTAAGAATATAAACTGAAAGCTGAAGCATAGCCTATATTTAATAAGATTATGGGGGAAAAAAGCCCTTTTTAAAAGTTAAAAATATCAAAGATATGCAGATTTAAATATGTCAAAGCTGATTGAACACTGTTGAGAATATTTCTTCAGAATAAATTATATTTACAACACACACACAAAAACCCGAACAACTAGTGACATGAGAAACTATATGCAGCTGACAGAAATATAAACAAATCAGAAACGCATTCGATTATACATCTTTTCTTATTTTGATTAGATAAGTGTTCCAGACTGTTTGGATTTATATGTAATGATAACACTTTACAGTAATATTCCATTTGTAACATTAAGGTTAATAAATGCTGTAGCGGTATTATTCATTGTTAGTTTTATCTGTTAACGCACTATGAACTAACATGAATGATCAAGGTACAGTTGTATTGCTCAAATATTAATACATGCTGTAAAATGTTCATTTAGTTCATGTGCGCTAGCTAAATAAGCTAATACATATCCTTTAACAAATGACATTTACTGTACATACATGTTTCCAGGTTATAACTAAAGGAACATTTATTAATAATAATAATAATATTTCAGTAGAATGTTCTCATTTTAATATATTCATATGTAATTTAGCACATTTTCATGGTTTAGTACTGTTTTTTTTTTTTTTTTTTTTTTTTTTTTTAATAAAGTTCAGCACTGTTTTACTTAGTGTTATGGTTTTTTATATCCAGTATCCATTTTAAAAACGATCGGTCGATTAATCGTTTATCGGCAAGTGCGGTCCAACCTTGTTATAGGTATCGGTGAAATCTATGACATAGTTTATTGTAATATGTTTATTGTAGGGCTGTCAAAAGATTAATCGCGATTAATCTCATCCAAAATAAAAGTTTGTGTTTACATAATATATGTGTGTGTACTCTGTTCATTATTATT